>VYZV01048060.1:0-10549 GCA_013401275.1 Pandion haliaetus | reverse complement strand
GTTTTGCCTCTGACAGTAACTGGTTAGTGATAGTCCTGCCTTTGTATTGATCCTCAAGCTTTTTCATCCTATTTTGCCCTGTTGAGGAGGGGCAGTGAGAGAACAGCTGGGTGGGAGTTTGGCCTTTAGCCAAGGTTAACCCTTGCCTACCAAAAATTTATCATAGTTTAATAGACATAGTGAACAATGCTTATGTGTATATAATGCTATGTGTATATATGCAAGTATCTTATGACAGTTGATTTTACATATATATATATTTAAGCAAAGCCATTATTTTGCTGTACCATTTGTCATTAGCTATTAAGGGGATATAAAGAGGAAAAATAAGGTCTTGCTAACTTTTGATGACTGCGATAGAAGGAGCTGAACTGCACTTGGCAAGAACCTGCTTCTATAGCCCTAACTAGACAGGGAACAAATGATGAAGTAAGGCATGTTTGCTGACAATACAGACATCTGTGGTTAGGTGAGATAATTTCACATCTTTTGAGGGGGATCTCTAATCATAAAGAAATATTAGATCAAAATATAAAACTAAAATACCTAGGAGTGCATACAAAGAAATCATGTTTTAAAAGAGGAACTTTTAACAGCTAAAGACAAAGTGACTTGAAAACATACCCGTATGATCCACACTAAGCTGTTCTAACAGCAACATAGCCTCTCTGTAGCTTGAAGTTGGTAATTCGACATCCTCTGAACTTGTGTCAGATGAGTGAGTTAAATCAAGGTCATCAGTTACATCCATTTGTATGCTGACCTACAAACAATACAGTATGTTCTGTATACAACCATATAGTATTACAGAACATCACAAATGCATGAATGATTCATTCTTTTATTGACAGCCCATAGGTTTGGCTCAAATATGATAAAGCTGCATACTAGCAGCAATTTCTGCATCTGGTTGATCACTACATAAATGCTGTTCCGTGTAAGTGATTAAAAGCTGATACAAGCTGTTTATCAAGAAACTGATTTTACAGTACCTTATTCTTTTCACTTCCTGTTTTTGCTGCAGGTCTGGAAAACAGAAATATATTCAGTACTGAAATGCTTATATTGCATTATGAACAGTATCTAGAGTTGCTCTGAAAACTTAATTTCAGAAGTGAATTAAACTAAAATTGAATATAAGGAATTTTGTTAGATGTTGAAAACGGAAAAAAAATTGTGTACTGCTATGTCTATTGGAAGGCTATTTTTTCTTCAAGATGTTAAGCAAATAGTTGAAATAATTTCTCTGCGCTTCACTCAAAGTGACAGGAATCTTACAGCTACAGGTATGTAGATACACAGATACACAGTTATGTGCACTCCCTGTTTGATACTAGATGTTTAGCTCTCTTCAGGATTGAGAATTCTTCTCTTACAGGTCAAAGAACCATAATTCTGGATTCTCTAGTGTACTGGGTCTGGCTGGGATGGAGTTCATTTTCTTCATAGCAGCCCACACAGTGCTGTGTGTTAGATTTCTGACCAAAACAGTATTGATAACACACCAATGTTTTAGCTGTTGCTGAACAGTGCTTGTACAGTGTCAACACCTTCTGTTCTCACTTTACCTCCCACATAAGCAATTTTGGGGTGGGCAAGAAGTCGGGAGGAGACACAGCTTGGAGGGGCAGGGAAGGTAGAAAAAGTTGGGATGCCTTCAGGAAAGAGTAAATTTGCTCTTTTATAAGTCTCCCCTCTCCCTTTTTAAATATATATATATATATTTGTGCACATGTGAACAAACTCAGGTAATTATACAGAATTTGCACACATCTGACCTTATTAACTTGGCTAGTATGTTGAAAGCACTCTAAGCAAAGAAGTGGTTTTGATCACATAGGGCATCAGGTAGTATTGCCACATGAAAGAACAGGAATCATTGTACCCATCAGGTTTACAAAAACTTACCTTTAGCTTTCAAGTCAATTTTTATCATTAAGTAAGTTTTATTTATAACATTCTTTATATTCAGTACCTTCCTTCATCTTGAGATGTTTCACTGAAAGTACTATCTTCTAGTACTTGAAAATTATTCCCACTGGAAGTGCTCATCTGCTGATTAGCCTTCTGCTTTGAAGTCTGTCTTTTACTTTTCTTTGCAACTTTGGCATTCAGGGCAAATTTACTACATTAAACAGAAAGAAAAAAAAAATCACCAATTGAGTAGCTTTACAGAAAACATTTCTGTGAAACAGACATACTTAAGATGATGTCCAGAAACAACTGAGATGAAAAATATCTATGATAAAACACAGACTTGACACCAAAGATCATGGAAGATACCCAAGTACTTAAAAAAACCCTTCCCCTAGGAATGAGGGGGAAATGTGGAATCTGAGCTAGATTCAGGAATGCTGGAACACATCTAATATCCCCTTTAGAGGAAGTATCTAGAGCAGAGATTCCTTTGATGGACAAACAGGAAAAAAACCTCCTGCTTAGGGTTACACTTTGGGTTGAAACTTTTGAGATTGCTTTGGTAATATCATCCTTTCCCTTTTCCTGACAAAGAGCACCTGAACGTAATGAAAACACCAACTGCATGGAGATCAGTAAAATCACCTAGAAAAGGGAGAAAGCAAAGTAAACTGCAAGTTCCTACTTTTCTTTTCTAGATGGTCATTTCCTATAAAAAATAACTGTTTTTTCCAGTCTTCAACTCTGGTTTTGAAGACACGCTTTGCCTCAGTATTGACAAGGAAATCCACAGGAATTTGGTTTCTTTTTTTTTTTTCTTCTTCTTTTTTTTTAAAGCAGGCAACAAATTTGCACCTCCACTGTGAACTTAGATTTTTCTAAAAAAATATATTTTTTTTTTCTTAAATGTTTGAGAAGCAGCAGACTGCTCAGTATGGCTTTCAGCATTGAGGAATCTACTTCAACTACTACAAGATTAGAAAACCTAAAAAGATATTTAATTAGTACTACAAATAAGAATTAGAGATTATTTCCTTAGTTTACCCTTTCATCGGCAGTTTAATCAATTTTGGTCTCTCCTCAGATGAAAAATTCTTTGTGTCTTTTTCTTCTATAGTGTTTTCATTCTCCATTTTCAAACAGTCATTCTTCCTTAGGGTAAGCTTTTGTTTCACGTGCTGATCAGTAACATTGCCTGCTGGTGTATTTAATTTATCAAGATCTTCCTCTTTTGCCATGGCCTGCATTTTGAAACATCTTTGCTTGCTTTTTTCCTTCTCAACCTACAAAAAGAAAGTTAAGCTTCATATATTTCTCAGTATTTCTAGAAGAGAGAAACAGCATATCCAAGATTGAATAATTCAGGGTTTTAGCTCTGCAATCATGTAAAATGAAAAAAAAAAAAAAAAAGAAATTCATATAGAGAAGCTTTTTCACTAAGTTACACTACAAAGTGTATCAAGTCATTGAAAGTGCTTCAGATTCACTCAGGATTAAAGATATAACAAAAACATAGCCCTTAGAAAGAAAACAATAGTGTATCTTAAAACATGAACAACAAAAAAGTGAAAGCATTACTGATGGACAAAGAGTTAGAAGGACTGCACAATGTTAGTTGTAAAAACAGAAAAAAAAAATCAAGTGGAAGTGTGCTGGGCTACTGCTTCCTTAAAGGGGGGTGGGTGAGGCAAGGAGAGATCCCAAACCCACAAGCAGAAATGGTTTCACAGCAAACAGGAATTTTAGTGAAGGGCAACGAAGACACACCATGCAAATCACAGCAAATGAATAGATTAGTCAAGACCCTGTTCAGAAGCTATTTTCATTCTTTGATTCAGAATCAGAACTGATGTAATTGTGTGCATTTCTTTTTATGGCAATGAAGTGATAACTACTTACACTGGAACTGAGTGCCACCTATCCTTAAACTGGAACAATAATGCATTCTGTGTTTTCCAAAAACCTTCTAATTAATTACATAATGGGGAAAAGGACAAGTCTCTACTGATCTCTTTATTCATAAGTAACATATTTCCATTAAAATAAAAACCAATTTGCAGAAAACATCTTCCCTTAATGACGAATAGCTAAAGTGAACAGGACCATTGATATGGAGAAAGACTAAAGAGTAACGATTAGCAGGTGAACTTCTACCTCTTCTTGCAGCTGTACCTTCTCTTTCTCCAAAGCCAGGAATACTATTTGCAGCATTCCTACCTTACTCTTAAATCTTTCCATATCCTGTTTTAGTTCTTCATCAAGGTTCCTTTTCCACATGCCACATGATTGCTGAGCATTTGCAAAAAGACTGTCAATTTCTGTTTCTCCTATTTTATAATTGTCGATAAGGCAGTCCCTGGGAACATCATAATTAAATCCAGAGTCTTTTCCAAGTTTCCTTTGTGTTACAAAAAGTGTGTTTTCATCACGTGTAGAAACAGGTCTTATTTTAGGAAGAATATTAGAAACGTCATCCAAAATACTTGTTTTCAAGCTATGTCTCAGGGAGTATTCAGGACTTCCCTCTACATTTCTACTACTTCCATTTTCATTCTCTTCCATTTCCATAGTAGGCATTGTCTTTTCCTCTCCTTTTGCTAGAGGCACCTTTGTATTATCTGTATCATTTGTGCTATCTTCTTCATCTGTACTCCAGGTATCTTCCACATGTGCATTTAAGTTATTTTGATCAGGAATGACACCAAGACTCAGAATTTCATTTTTGGGTTTTTTTCCACCTAGCATAAGTTTAGTATCTCCAAATTCACCTTTAGTTTCTAACTTATTACTTGATTCTGTCACAAGAGATGAAACAACACGAGAACTCTTCAATTCTTCACTGAAGCCATCTTCTGACATTTCTTCCACAAGGGAAGTAGTTTTCCCAGTTTCATTAATTTCACCGAACAGCTGCTTCAGCTCTGCTGTAATGTTTTTAAAATTTGTTTTCAATTCCCTTTTCTCATTTTCAACCCACATCCTTTCATACCTTTCTTCCCAAGATTTTGGACTTAACTGCTTGTCAGCACTGTGTGATTCTTCATTTTCTGCTAGGGCTTCCTGATGTGAAATTTCTGCTTTGTCAGTCTGATTTTCATATGCTGTTTTTTCTATCAAGTTGGTAGTTTCTAAAATATATTTATCCTTAAGTAAACAGGTACAGACAGAAAGATTACCAAGAAAAAGGAAGTTACAGTTAATCTAGGTAATTTCTGTTGCAAACTCATCCTATCATACAACAGAAATAATAGAAATAAGACATTTTGAAAGCAACTGTTTATAATAAAAATCAAGGGATACTAAATTAAAGGTTCACTGAATCATAATTTTCTAAAAAAATAGAAAGACTTACTTAAGTGACAACAATTTTTCTTGGATTAGATTTGTCTGGACATTAGGGTTGCTTTTACCTTTTAGCCTGCCTGCTGAAACTGGTGACATTTGTCATAAAGCAATTTATTTTTTCACGTTTTACTGCTTTAATACCATTTTTCATTACAACTGCCTACATTTTCCCACTCTCCTTCCTCCATCATTCTCTACTGGCTGGCATTTTACAATTCCCTGCCAGCTGAGCTAATACAATGTGAATGAACATAACAAGCTTTTACTGTCCACCACAAGGAGAACTGGCTAAATTAGGACTATTTCTTCACCTAAGACTCAGAAATATTAAACTCCATTCCAAGCTCCAAAAAAAGCATTTACTAGGAAAACTTGTCCATTCCTTCCTTTGTTCCAAAAATCAGGAACCCAAGCTTGTATGAAAACCGTACCATGCCTCAACCCCACCCAGTCTCCTGACATCGCTGACCCCATGCTCTGTTCCTCAACAGTCCTGACTGCTCCTGTCATGTGTCACACTCCTCCCAACATGTTCCCTCCCCACGTGCCTCCTTAGCTCATGGTCCCTTCTAAATAGGGCCTGCAGCCTTGGTGTCCCAGTGGGCTATGACCATGCAACTCCTCACTCTTTTCTTGTTAGCCAGGCCCTTTTCTCCCTCTGCAAAAATTCATCCTTTCAGAAGAGGGAAGGAGCACCTCAGCCAGCCACCATCTGTCTCGGCCTCTCCATTCCCAAGTTCATTGCCCAACTACTACCATCTTCCAATAGGCTTCAGTTCTGTGCTCTGCCTATTAAAATTAAGCATGTCTCTCTTTCACGGTGACTGGGTATGGGGTGGAAATAATTTGCTCCACTGTTCCTTGACATGTTACAGAAGATTCCAGACCCCTCTATCCAGTCCTGTCCTGTGTGCCCAACACAGACTGCCTGTCTTATTCCCCTCTAGAATGTCCCCTGAAAAAAACGCTTTTCAAACACTTAACATGGTCAAACAAGCACAGATTTTGCAGAGGCAGTGAAAGCATCAGAAAGCTCACCAAATGTCAAGGTTTTTTTACAAAATGGAAGATCAGGCATGTTTAATCCAACAGGTCAGCATATTATAGAAAAATCTCCCTCTTAACTTGAATGTGCATTTTGCATAGGGAAAAAAAAAAAGCATTTGACTGCACTGTTTCTCAGCACCACACAAAAGGAAAAACACTGATCAAAATTTAAGCAAACCAGCTGGAAACAATCAGTGTAACAGCAAGTATCCAACATAATGACAAGGATTTTACTCCACCATAAGATGACTGTTTCCAACTTTACTTCAGACTATAATACAACCTTCATCAACAGGACTCTCCCTTCAGCACTATTCACGAACTGGTAAGTTTTGTTTACCTTAGTGTATACTACAATTTACCAATTCAGACTCTAATTTAAAATACTTGGTTTTACATACCTGCACCCCATAACTTTCAATGGCATCCTTGATGTCTTTTTCAGCTGATGATGACATATGAAAGGTAGATCCTGTGTACTCATCTACAGTGAAAACCACATTTTTTTATAACCAGCATGACTTAATACTACTTATTTACACCTAGAGTACATCTTGAACCACCATATTTGTGAGAAAAATCGTAACACAGAATAACACATCCCCTCAAATTTGTGAGGTCCTAGAGAGAAAATTATCATAATACAGATTTAAGATGCATCTATGTGAATTCCTTTCTTCCAGGGCATTTTACTTTTTAATGTGTAAAGGGAATTTGCTGAAAATCACTATAAAGGTCACAAATAGACCACCCCTGTTTCTTTAAGGTGTGTGATATCTCTCTCTCTGACAGTGTGTGACGTAGTAACCAGCTACATTCCTCCAGCAATTTTAATTTCCCTATGTGTTGTGCACAGAAAATCACAAATGACAAAATCACAGGCTTGAAATCTTTAAGGCCTCAGCTTTAATCCATGCGTGAAACAATGATCTGACTCTAGACATGGGTCTGGACTAAGTATTTCAGTCAAACTGCTGCCTCATCTGTTGCAGGAGACACAGATGGGACACTGAATGAGAGACAGGCTTGTGAAACGTTGAGAAACAACCCACAATCTGGACATTTCACTTGTACTGTTGAGAACTGGGTTCCACCCTTTCCTCTCTCAATTTCTAAGTAATATTTGACAGGTCACAAACCCCTCAGAAGCAGTCACTCAGTCTGGGCTCCCCATTATGGGGTGCCTACCTTGAATCTGTTATATCTGAGAATTGGACTCCAGATAGTCCCAGATACAATTTAGAAGCAGCAGCTCATTGTCATTCTTTGTACGGAAGGCACACTGATCATTTTTAAGTATCAAGTATTCAGAAAGAAACAAGTCCCAGCAGCTCAAGTGTGGCAGCTAAAAACAGAGATGGAGGCTTTTCACCTTAATTACTCTGCAGCTCCTTGCCTGCTCCATAATTCTATGGTTTCTGCACAATAGCCTTTCTATAGACAAAGCTTCACTGCTAAAGAGGGACACAATACTCTTCCTACAAGAAGTGAGCAAGACAGGGTGAAAATAGGTATCATCACAAAAATACAAAAGGGTCCAGTATTAATGAGTCACAGGGACAACCTCACTTCTGGCTTTTTCTGCTTTAGGCAACTCCTTTTGCAAGTTTTCATTTCTTGAAGGGTATTACATTAGATACAAGCTTAGAGTTACAAATCATTATGCCTGAGTTGGGAACCTAAGATCCTCAGTCATACAGGTCTCCAGAGGTCAGCTCTAACCTCAAGTTATACAGTGTGAAATAACAACCTTCTCCTCCCACCTCAATCACTGGTGGGTGCAGTTTCCTAGATTTTTTGTAAATTTGTTTTTTGGGTATTTTAGTACAAGGCATTTCCCAACACGTTAGTCATTAGTGGCCTGACAGCACTTATTTTACAGGGTTGTTATGAAGATCTATTGATGACTATGATGCTTTTCAGACAGTCTGATGAATATTATAGATAATAACATATCCTTATATCTAAGGATAATATTTTATAAGGAAAACAGGCATTTTTCCCTTTTTCTTGTTTTTCAAGATCACAGAGTAGACTTAGCCTTTACTGATGCTTGTAGATATCCCACGCTGTTTTCTGGTGCAGATGAAGGCTCCAACCAGCATTAGAAATAGAGGACAGATGTGCTGGTGGTCAAAGAACATTTGTAGATAGCACCATAAAGAGCGTCATAAATTATCAATACCAAGATGCCTGGAATAGGTAAACACTTAGCTCCTATACAAATAACATCCATAATTTGGAGATCAACATTGTCCTTTCCTCCAATAGTTATGCATAGTTTTTGTAGATGGGTCCTTGTCCCTCTTACTAGAACTGCAATGTGGCTGGAGAATTTGAACCAGCAAGTCCCTCTCTCACTAAGCACACAGTTCTGGGAGTGCCAGCTGGAAGGGGTGGCCAGAAGCATTGGAGCCTGACAAAATGCAAGAGAAGTATCTGTACAAACGTCACACTGCTTTGTAACACCCTTTCAGAAAACAAAAGGGAAAGAACTCAAGAGAGCAGAACTAGGCAGACAGGCACCCAGTATGCTGGTAATTTGCACATAAGCCTCTTGGGTGGTAACAATACCTCCTACAATGAGAAGAGTCTGGACACACCAGTGTGCTCAGAGCTTCTACTACTCCTAGAAGCCTCTCCACCCCAAGTACAGCAGGGTGTGGTCAATCTCTCAGACAGATAGGACTGCTCCTATACCATTTCCATAAAGGTATACTTGCCAGATTTCTTCTGTCACTTCACCAGTGTTCATTCAGGTCACAAACTACAATATGCATGCAGCTTCCTACCATACAACTTGATACGTGTGATCACTCCCACCATGTAACATGGATGCTACAATTTTGCTTAAAAGATAGACTGAGTATTTTGTGGATGCAGGAGAGCTGTGACACCTTTCCTGAAGAATACTGCCCGACACTGACTGAATAAGCTTTTCTGGTTGACTGTATCTGCCTGAAAGCTGGATAAAAGCAGACCTGCCAGCACCTAGTTTGTAGGTGTCAATGTTTTGGATTCTGTTTCAGAGTCCAGACACTTCAAAAGCAACCCGAACTTCTATGCAGTCTTGCCCATCATGGTCAATAGTAAAGTTTTCAGTAGCAGGTGTTTAAATCTTAAGTCTCAGTCTTTAGACAAGATTTTAGGATCTTTGGAGCCCATAGGATTTCTTTTCCATAGGGTTTAATCAGTCTTGAAATTTCTGTTCAATGGCCACAGAACAAGGAAAAAGGCAGGAAATATGAAAGGCAGCAATATTCTTCCATTTGCAAAATTCCAGTTCTCATGGTGTCATTAACTCCAATCAGTAATTATTTTTCCAGCCACTGGAAAAATAATTCAAAAACATACACATATAAATACACAGAAATCCCTGTGCATACAAAAGATGCAAATCTCACACCTTTTACTCTGCCTATTCTCTAGCTGGTATTGAAAGATGACTTTTAGTCTTCTTTCCAATTAACCTTTACCTCTCCTCTCTCTCCTGAGATTTCTCTCCTCATAAATTGTCATTATGTAAGACTTTTTGCAGATTACAGTGCAAAGCAGCTACTCTTCTATACAGAAAACATGAGACTACCACTACTTAATTTTGACCCAAAAATAGATTTTAAGAAGTTATTACTATGAGTCAGAACAAAGTAAATAGAATGAGAAATTTCATCTTTCATTCAACATTTAATTGTGCAAGATACTGCACCTGCTTTCCAGATTTATGAAAAACTTGTGAAGGATGGCATTGAACCCTTTTACAGTTAGAAATATTTGTGCTGCAGGAATCATGATGCTTTGCTGAAGCAATCTAAATTGCTTAAAACCAAATCCAAACATAAATGTTTGAAAAAAATTTTCACATGTACTTCTTAATACCTGATCTTCAAGATAACACATGGGTAAAAACCAACATGACAGAAATGAATAAAGACACACAAGAAAAATAGCTGACATGAAATGAGCTATGAAAAGGCAGTCTTCCCTTTCTGTGATTTTTAATATTATAACATACTGGTCCACTACAGGGCTACATTCCACATTACTGTATAATACAGACAAAACCAAAACTCATGTTTTAACTGAACAACTTTTAAGAAACCTCTATGCATCTTACAAAAACACTATCACTGCAAAATAAAGGGCAAAAGACAACCTGTTGTTGCTTACCCATTGCAAATACATGAGAGAGAGAAGAATGAGAGGAAGAGTGAGATATTTTTCCTAGAGAGAAGTTTAATTT
>VYZV01047594.1:0-11442 GCA_013401275.1 Pandion haliaetus | reverse complement strand
CAACAAAAAGAGTTATAATTTAACTCTTGCCTGGAAGCATGCAAATTGTGGCAAATGTCACTGAAAGTCACGTAGTCCTTGCCTTTCACTCAAGGCAGAAGCATTTCTGGCAGATACTTGTCTCATCTGTTTTCTGGCATGTCCAGAGATGACAGTTCCTTATACCTCCAGGCAGTCAGTCTTGTACTTCATTTCTGGCTGTTCAGGGTATCCTTATTGTATGATACTAACATCTTTAGATTGCATGAAACTCTGTGCTTGGGCTTTATCGAGAATATTTCTCTGTTGCTGGAGGTGATGGGGAAGTGTGATGCCAGTTACTGCAAGAATGGCTAGGACTACTTGTTTAAAATCCTAGTCTTCAAATGTGGTGCAAACATCTGTTAGTGAAATGGAGTTTGAGTGCTGCAGGGGGTATCTCACAAATTGGGTTTGTGTAGCTATGTTCAGAGATGGAGACTTATCTTACCATCTAAGCGCACAGTTAATAGAAAAATTTGAAATATGGCAATAATTCTTTTCCTAAGAATGTACTTTTCCATTTTTTTCTTATTTTATAATCATAAAATCCCACTTTCTCATTAATTTCTTGAAATACTTCGCCACTTCCCAGTATCATTGGTCACATCAACGTGTCACACAGGCATAACAATAACGTATGTGCAGGGAGAGAAATTATGTACACCCTAAAATTTAAGTTACAAGCTTGGGTTTGTAGCTCTAAGTCTGGAATTCTAGATTCTGCAATTAACAGTGGGATCAAGGTCAAGTGTGAATGCATTGAACTGTCTTTTCACTCTTCCACCCTCCCTTTTGGGACCTTTTTTATGAACAGGCAGGAAATGTCGGTAATACAGTAGATCACTGTCATGAAGGATGAACCAGTAATCTAGTTTCAGTCTTGGGAGCACAAAATAGAAATCAGCTGAAGGGATAAATGTGGAATAGATCACATCAATAACTGCAAGACTAAATAAACCCTCCCCCCATAACAAATAACTAAATGTTTATTAATAGAAATTTTAATCAAGGTCCAGTTTTATAACAGTAGTTCAAAGAGCTTTTAATGACAACTCTTTGTCCCTCAGATTGGATGTTATAGGTAGTAGTACCTTGTTCTTGGCAAGAATGTGCTTTAAGGTGTAGTCGGAGAACTCCTAAGCGGGCTGGATGTGGAAGGAATGTCGGCTCCCAAGATTGCTTTAAGGAGAAAGTCATCAGTTTCAGGGCTCTTTGAAGAAATGCCAAGTCTTACACATGTTTGGAATTACCAAATGTATTCATGAGACACTTTCAATTGCAGTTTTGTTATGTCAGTGGTAAAACAATGGCAGTCTCTGTAAACCTGGAAGTCCTGGATGAGTAGCAGCTTCATTTTTTCCCTAGTTGCATTGTGTCACGTATGGTAAAGAGCTCTTCTAAAGCAGATATGTTACTTTGTCCATTGCTTCAAGGCCACCAGAGAGCACGGGCAAGACTTTGCTCCAATTCTGTGTTTTTGTTTGCTTCAGGAAACTGTGTGTTACACTGATCTCCCTCCATCTCTCCTGTGATGACTAGCAGGTGGCTGCCGCTGCTGTTGTGTTCTGCTGCTGTGTCAAAGCATCTGATGCCTATGTGATTGCACTATAAGTATTCCTTAGTCTTAATTGCCTCCCCCTGCTCCAGAACAAGTCCTCATTATTTGGAGGACACAGGACAGTCAGGAGCCTGCCCTCTCTTTGACCTTTCAGATAACTGACTATTCATGCAAATATTGCAAATATGTTGTTCTGGAGAGAGCAAAACATTCTCAGTGGAATATTGCTGTCCCAAACCATAACCAACTACTAGAGGGGGCTGAAAAGGGTCATACCAGTGATTATGAGGAATGGTCTCTGTCTCAGCACCTTCCACTTTACACAGACTGGCACTATCATACCAGGAAGCATATTTTGCCTAGGTTTGGTTATTTCTACTGGCACTATTTTACCACAATGCATTTTGTCTAGAGATCTGCTGCCCTTCTTTGCTGTTTACATGGAAATGTCAGGTGTGCTTTTTTCATTAAAGAAATAATTGTGCATGAGGGAAGGCAAGGGTGAAAGTATGCCCTCTAGGATTTGGAAGAAACTGAGCTGAAAAACCTTAATGGTATTTGTTTTGAAACGTTTTCTGCAACGGTTAACAGCTGCTCTTCCAAAGGAAACAGTGAGAAACTGCAGCTTTAGTCAGTGCGCAATGACTGAAACACCCATCACAGGCCTCAAGCTCCACTGTGTACTTGTAGAGACCAATGTTCCCCCAAGCATAGAAATGATGAGCATGGGATTATTTTGGGGCTCCTTGCTAAAACACAGCCTCAGTGATTTTTTTTTTTTTTTAAATTTTCTTCTATCATGTATGAAAAGACTTGCTCCTGTGTCAAGTCCCCATTGCCAAAATACTAGCTTGAGAGAATTTTCAAATTTTAATTATAAGCCACGTGAAATTTTTAAAATTTATATATCTATGTTGACATTTTCAACCCGATCACTGTAATATAGCTCATAAGTAATGAGCTGTAAAATACCATTTTAATGAAAAAATATGTACATCTAGATTCTACTCTTGTGCAGACAAATGTTCCAAAATAATTCAGAATGGATTATTTTTGCAGTGAAAATAATTTGTCTATTTTAAAAAAATGCACTAAAGGTCTTAGAAATTTATCTAGCAACATGAAGAACTAGTATATCTACCAGGAGTTCACTATGATGATTTAATTATATAAGACTAATATCTTTATGGATAACTAGTAAAACTGGAAGCAAGTTTTGAAAGGTCTTTTTCAGTCTCTTGGTAGTTGGACAAAACATTTCAATTTAAAATAAACCTACAAGACTTTCACCATAAACTGGCAGGTTTTGTGAGGAAAATTCTTGCCTAGGTGAAGAGAGGAATATGTGTGAAAACTGTGTGAAAAATGTATTCTTTCTGTAGAATGGTGAGCAAAGATTGTTCAATGGCCCTGTGAACATTTCAGAGTTGTAGGGCTGAATGCAACTAAGGTGAACATCTTTTGAAGGGTTCTGCTAGGAAATAAATAGCAAAACACAAAAGGTTTCCAAAAGAGTTTAATAAATAATGAGGTTCTTTCTGTACTGTATAAACTATAAATATACCATGCAGTCCTTTATAACTTAAAATAATTTACAGACTGAGGTAGGGGGGTAGGAGGATGTTGACATGGGCTTTACATCCGTTTCAGGGTCTCCCTGACTTCCTGCTGAGCACACACACACAGGCTGTGTCAATTCGAATAAATCGCCAGGCTGCTTGCTTGCCCTCCATCGTCAGCGCTTTGACAAAGGTGTGTGTGGTGGTGCAGTAAGAGTTCCAGTGCTTTGCATCGATCCCTCGGCACCCACTGGAAACTGGCTTAGGGTCCCTGCACTTGGTCTCAAAAAAGTACTGCTTAAAAATGTTGTTGTTAATGTTGACCTCTCCCAACACTGTCACCTCTTTGCCTTTAATGTCAGTGGCTGTGGTTTTGTCTCCAACCCACATGCTGACGCTGTCACACACTGAGAATTCTCCTCGGTGTAATACAGGATGTGTGGTCCTCTTGGTCCTGGCAGTCCTGTTGAGAGAATCTGCGCTGCTGAGAAATCCCATATTCCGTCCTTGCCCAGACACTGGGGGAGGCTCTGTGCTGAACAGCACCCGAGGAGACCGGAAACGCCTCTTCTTAAAAAATTTTGGGTCCATGGTGATATTTATAGCTTCTCTTCTACCTGTTGCCCAAGTAGAGTGGCCATGGGTTGTCTGTGGAGCTGCCTTGGGAGTGAGCAGGGAGTGTTCTGCAGGATACTCCAGTGGAGCATTGTCCTCTGACTTTGGAGCTGCCTGTGTGCCGATCAAAAAAGCTATAATCAGAGTGTAGTACAGCATGGACATTACGCTATGCACCTAGAACAAAAGAAAAACGTAATGTTACTGTAAGCTATGCTGGCACAAATGGATGCTGTTGCTGTCAATAAATTTTTTAAGATACACAGGATCATACAGATTTCATCAGGTATTCATGTGGGTGCCAGATGTTGTTCTTCCGGAAGAGCTCATTCAGACAGCATAGATGTTCTTAATAAAGCAAGAACATTAGAAAATAATAGCTAGATTATTATTAATTCCTCTGGTATTTGTTATTAGAACACTGTTTATGAAGCACTTGTTTGGTGTTATTAATGTGGAGACCATATGGTGACAGCATGTTCCCAGGAGTAAAATCTGTAGTGATTTTTGCAGCAGCCTCTTTGGCCAGGGCTGGTCTCTTGGCTGCAAATACCCTGCAGAGTAGTGAGAGTAGAAGCAGTCCCTTGGCTAAAATAGCTGTCCCTTCAGTTACTTTGTCTGCAGAGGTGTCCTTGGGGCTAGGGTGGGGACCACCAAGCCGGTACTTGTGGAAGGGGGGGAGCCCCAGTGAGTTGTGCCATTATCACACACTCAACAGTCATGCTTACCTGCGGTGTGGACAGGACCCACCACTCTGGCTGGCTCAGCAGCCTCCAGCAGCCTCCATCTATCCCATGTGCCCTTTCGAGACGCACCACATTCCTGATTTTGGGCAGATAAAGCCCAGGCTCCTTCCCAGAAGAGCTCAGACATCACATGTCACAAGGGCAGATGGGATTTTTCCATGTTCAAGCTGCCTAGTAGGACAAATATGGGTATTACATAGGAGCACCATGGGCAACAGGCTACTTCTGGGTTGGCATCTTAGGTGTGGCATAGCTAAAACTATTGTGGCTGTAGTACCGGGAATTATGTGCAGGAAAACACCTTCCTTTTTTCAGTGCTGTGAGCAAGAAGCTCCACAATTGTCACTGCGTAGCAGATCCAGTGGCAGTGCTAGTCTTCCTTTGATCTGGAGAATATAAGCATCTCTTTGGGTGTGGAAAAGCATAAGACAAATGTCTCAAACTTAGCTAAGAACAATTTTATGCTAGAAGACCAGCAGCAGTAATACCTTGTTAGGTAACTACCATGTGTTGACTAATTCAGCCACATGTTGGGTTAATAAATCAGCAGCAGGCATCCTGGGACTGAGAGACATTAAAAAATGATCTGAAATCACACTTAAGGGCAGACATTGTATTTCCTCTGTGAAGACTTAATAAGCAGAGACAGGGTATAAACAGAAAAAAACTACGAAGCAAGGCTCCTCCCCTGTCTCTTTGCCTTGTTTTGCCTGACATGTCTCAGCTGGCCCTGAATTACACTGTGTCCGGCCAGCAGGCAGGCAGCCGCACATAGACTGGACAAACAGGGTTTTGTAAAAGAGGAATCGGCCTCTGCAGTTCCACTGTGATTTCCCAGCATGTTTTTTTTTTTTTTTTTTCCTGGGTGTAGGTCAATTACTGTTGAAGTTCCCCCTCTCTCTTTCTGTTCAGCTTTCTCAGATTAGAATCCCAAGCAGTACTAAAGCACTCAACCAGAGCCTTAGCTTTGCTAGAGCACAATCTTGTTGAAAATGCAGAACCCTAAGATGTCCCATAGGATCTTGTGTGGATAGTGTTTATCTCGGACAAGAGCTGAAATGAAATAACAGCAGCGGTTGTGCAGGGCTGGGCAAGCGTTTAAGAAATCAGCAGGAGATGCCAAGGGAAGGTAGTGACTGAAGAGAGTGAAGATGCTACAGTCCTGCATCAAGGGGAGAAAAGAAGAGAAAGGCCAAAAGCCACATTAGCAGTTGTCTGTGCAACAGTTAGGCTGGAAGAACTGGGGACAAAATGATGATGAGGAGAGTCAAATCTCTCAGAGAAAATCCTTACTGTTCCAAAGCTACTTTAATTTGCTTAAAACAAGGCTGAGGGTTGCTGCCTTCCCACATGCTGCTCGTGCTTGAGCAGTCATCATCATCTGTATAAGGAAATAGAGCTGGGTGTAGCTCAATAGCTTGGCTGTGCATGATTCGGAGAGTAACCCCTTGTTCTACAACCAAATTAAAATCAGATGGTTCATTACATCTCTAAAGAGTTAGCTTTCCCGACAGAAATGTTAATGGAAAAGATTTGCAGAACAAAATCCAGGCACAATTTAGACATGCCAATAGCAGTCTCAACCTATTGTGTTTATACATAAACCCTGTTTTTATTATTTCCTTCTATAGGAAAGAGACGTTGCAATGTCAGCAAAGAGCTGTTTCTGGTTTTGTGCTATACAAGATTCACTGCTTTAAAATGGAGCTATATTTGTCTCCCTTCTCTGAGTTTCTTATGTGGCATATGCTAAGATTATTGCTTTAAGGCCATTAACACAAAATCAGAAGGTTCTCACTGGCTCTTGTTGTGGGTTTTTTGGGGTTTTTTTTTTGGGTTTTTTTTTTGGGTTTTTTTTTTTTTAACTTGCCTTGTATTTCCTCTCCTTGTGGTAAAGTATTTTGTGGGGAGTGTGGCCCAAACACAGAAAAAATGTATTTGGGATACCTGGTAGTTTTCCCAAAGATTCAAAATTGAATTTTTTAATCAATTGTTAAATTAGTGGAGAATAGAAACTGACAGATGAAAAAAGTAGACTAGACTTGATGACAACACAAGCAAAAAAAAGGTAACATTTACAGAATGGGTATGCCTAAGACTGTGAGGGTTGTAGACTTTTTTGCTGAGATGTACAGGTATTTCACAGGCTTTTTTTGGGGGTTATTTTTAAACTTTGGCATATACTTAGTTACTAGACCTTTTCACGGTGCTTTCTGGAAGTGTTCACAGTGCATGTCAAGTGCAGCCATCTGACCTTCCAGGGAGATGCACAGCTGCCAATACTAGTGCTGGTAGTACATGGGTATCTGTTTGCAACATTGGCCACAAAGATTATCACAGGCATTTGAATGCCAAAAATACAGAAACTGTATTAAAACAGAGGATGTTTAATGAGAACTGTGACTTCTAAGGGGACTGGCTCTCATTATGAGTAAACATTCCCCAGAAAAGATTCGATGTCTGGAGACAGAGTAAAAGAAGATAGAATAAGTGGAAACTCCTATTTTAGCCAGACAATAGCTAGCTAGCGGCTATCAGTGAAGCAACTTGTTTAATAAGTCAAAGAGCTAAGCTTTTCCAGAAATAAGAGTATTGAATGCACACCACCCTTGTCATTCTTTAGAAGACAGACCAATGATTTTTTAAGTTCAGGATGACAGCTGTCTTCCGCACTTGTATGTTGGTCAAGTGTCATTTGAACACCTCTTCTGGTATAGCTGTTCAGGCTACTGTGTGATACTGGTAATAGACAATTTCAGTCTGTTCTGAGAAGAGTGTGTGTGTTGTGCTTACCTCTGAGTATACTGCACAAAAAACTGCTCCCCCAGCAAGGTCTTTATTTCATCCAGACGCTGAGCTGGGGTTGGCTGCAGCATGCCATCGGGCCAGTTTGACTGCGTAGCTGAGTCTGGGAGTTGCTTATTCTGCGTTCCACTAGAAGTAGAAGTATTTGTTTCAGTAATTAGCCAGGAAATAAGTGTTTTCAGTACCATTCCCCACTTGGTAGCAGGCGTACAGGCACAAATTCACTTGCTTGGCTCTGTGAACTGTGCCTTTTTCACTGCTACAGTGTAGAGGTTGTCTAAAGCGCAGTTCTTGAAAGTCAAGAGCAGCACATTTCTAAGACAGAGCTACCTTTATTCAGCACCTTTACCAAACCACAGTTAACAATCCACTGCTCCCGATCCCTCTTGGGCATCTTCCAGGCTCACCAGAAACAAGAGTGGTGCAGCATAGTGACGCAATACCTGCTGATGTCACTATCTGAGCTCAGTTTGCACAGTAGCGATAGACAAATGAGGGCTTAGTCCCCCCCATCATCTTTGGGAAGCAAGTCTGGCAACAAGTAAAGGCACCACAAGTTGTCTGCCAGCAAATGCAGCTGAAGTAAAACTGAGCGGCTACTCTGCTTGGTTGTCCAGACTGGCCTAAAATAAACAGCACTATCACAAGCCCCGTGTCCTTTTTCTGTCGCAGTACTTGAAAATGGTGCACTCCCATTGTCAATACACAAACACTCAAAATCAGAGACGTTTGTAGTACCTGCAGGATATGAACCTATCTATGCCCTATCTACAAATCTGCTCTGCATACATCTTAGTTAATGCAGTTTGTGTCCCATGCTTTCTCTTCTTAGGATGCCCCAAATGCTGTAAGTCCTTTAGAGACCCTGAAGGAGGGTTGCTGGTATGCATACTACCATACATTCTGAACAGCCAGTGGAAAGTTACTTTTGTTACTTTTGTAACTCCAGTAGTGATGTCAGTGATTGTAATATTCCACATGAAATACCAGCTACCTACAGGATAGTTCTAGCCTCCCTCATCCCCCCGTCACTGAGCTAAGTGTGAAGAAAGGCAGTTGGCTGGGCTGTTTTGTAGTGGTGTCACATTTAGTGAAAGTGAGTGGAGCAAAAGCAGCTCAGCAGATTGGAGTGATAACATCTCACAGGTGGTCCAGTGATAGCAACTGGACTCTGATTGTTTGGAATGTGAGTCCCACTTGAGCAATTTCATAAGAGACTGCTGTGGGTCTGTTTCAGTGAAGGGATGATGCCCGAGGTCTTTCATTCACACATGGAAAAATTAAAAAAGAAAAAAAAAAAATTCTAACGGTGTTAACACTGCCAGAGCAAAAAGATGCTTTGTGCTAAAAGCTAGCAAATTGGTCAGCCTCAGTGCTGGGTGTCTGCAATTTTATAGGAAAAAAACCAGAAAATCAGTATGCTGTACGAAATGAAACTTGGAGACAAGCTTGGGATGACATTTTAGGGGGTGAACCAAGTGTGTCCTTACCTGATGGAATCTCTTAATCAAGACCTTTGACAAACTAGCGTTGGTGAGGGGAAAAGACAATGAGTTACCCTCTTTCTGTTCTAGGCAGGCTTCCTTTTTTCACTAGTATTCAGGCAGGAATCACGTGAGGGCCAGTGACATACTTGAGTCTTCCTGGCATAGGAGAGAATCTGAAGACCTTTCACAGCACAAAGACCTTTAACTTTGGCGTTTTTTTTGGTATGGGATTCAAAGTGGGCCCAAAAGAGCTATTTGGCTGGGATACTCTTTTCAGTGAGGCAACTGTAGACCTGTTCCCAGATTTAGGAGAAACCGGCCAGAAGGTAAGAGTAGCTGCTGAAGCCTAGTGAAGAAGAGAGCAATGGGCTGAAAGCAACAGTTACAACAGCAGGGAAATCTCTTGGTCACTTCAGTAGATAATCAGAAGGAGAATCACAGATTGCCATTTGTTGGCAGATAATTATCTGATCGTGGCTGATACTTGATAAGAACTGAAGATACAAAACCTGCAGACACATGAAGGCACATATTAAATGCTTGTCCTCTGGCTACTGTAAAGGCAGAAATAACGCCAGTCTTAATTACTACACTGTCAATGGTCATATGAACCCCAAGTCAAAAGAAAACCATTATTTTCCTCACCAGTTAAATCCAGTGTACTGAGACCTTCTCAGCAGAGTACGTTTCTGATTGTAAATTCATGAGTGCCATTGAAAGTGATAGAAATAGTATTTTATTAATCTTAAGTGTTTAGATAGTTTATCTGTTCTACTTAATAAGGTAAATAAGGGTTTTGTATAAGGTACTCCTGTACTGCAAAAGAACCTGCTGGATTCAGTGTGGAGATTCAAGTGCATTTGCTAAGGAGAACACGCTGCTAACACCAAAGTGTGAACTGGATTCCTTTTACACCTGCACAATTTCTGTCCACGGAGAGAGCTGGCTGCCAGTAACTGTAGCCACTGGGTTTGGCTCTTACCAAGATCCAAATACAACCTATGTAATTTTTAAAAATCTAACTGAGATCTTTCAAGCCCGTTTTCAAGCAGCGCAGGGCACAGGAGTTAATCTGTTACGTGCTCATTGTATCATGTTGTGCAACACTTCTGCAATGATTTGGCCACTCTTTGGATTCGCTGCTGTCTGTAGGTCATGTACCTGCGTGGTTGAAGCATTTAGGGATTAAGCTAGTTAGTGATATGAATGTGGCAGGTCAAACAAAGTTCTAAAATCCAAAGCTTCATTCTACCAGGCAGTATGCTACATTTTTGCAAGAATGTACTACGAAAGTAAAAACCCTTTCAGTGGACTCTTGACACTTTAGTAACAGTAACGATAGAGCTATAATATGCTGGCCACTGCCAAAAATAATCCAACAACTTTTCCGACTGTTCTGCCACCCTAAGAAAACACTGTTTCAGTTCCAACTGGCTGGTTTTTAACCACAAAAGAGTTTATTTTCAGCAGGGCTTTTTTTAAAGTTCTTTTACTGTCTTCTTCCCGGATTCCGGCTTGTGGTGGAATCCAGTAAATGATGCAGTGTTGTTCAAATGATGCTGAAGACATCTATATACTATTCCTCTCTACCTACCATTCCCAGAGATTAATAAAATATCCTACTGAAGTAAGTATTTCTCCAGAATTTACATGCATTCAGGATTACCGACCTGGGGGGTAAAAAAACCCCCACTTCATTCTCATTTCTTAGTCTCAGCACATGTAGTAGAAGTAGTGGCACATTATAACTATAAGAATGTGCTATTTGCACATGAATGCTTCATAGGGGTTTACAGTAAAACAAATACAGTATTTACCAACTGATCTAAGGGCTGTCTGAAAAAGGTAGTAACAGAAATATAGATGATCGGTCTCCCTCTTTCTTTGGTTATTTGGCAGTCGCGCAATAAAGGCGTCACTAGTAAAAGCTGAAGTCTAAAAGCAATGTTACAAGGGGCTTAATATAAGAGTGGAGAAATGTATCACATCAAAAAGCAAGTGGTTCTGTCTCTTGGAAAACTCTTTGCTTGCAGGCACCTGTAAGCAAAAGAAGTGCCGAACAAACCAACTATGTATAGCAAATTCCCATTTTTTTAAACAGTTATCTTACAGAATCTGAGGAAGAACAGATAAAAATGGTGTGTTGCCTGGAAACTTATTTAGAACTGAAAATTTAGTAAATTTACTAAATTAATTGCTTCCAGTAAGAACAGCAGTGCTTAAATTTGTTGTCAAATCTCTGTATAGATCTCTGTTCCATGTAAAACTGCCAAACTTGTAACTCTTGATTCCAGTGTGGATCAATTTCAATTCAGACTGCAGTACTTGGACAGTTAGGAACTGGGTTATAGAGCATGTAAGGATATATGTGAGAGTTTTGGAATTCCAAGAGCAATTTATAGATTTGACACTTCTCTGTGAAAACTGCCGTTGAATGTTGGCAACTCTGTTTTTGCTAAAACACAGAAATATAGCTCTTTTAAACCTGGAAGCATTGATAAAGTATCATTACCGTGGGGAGAAAAAACGGTGTACTATGCTGAAGTAGTTCCATTTCATGACTGAATTACAGCATGGAAGATTGGACTCCAGGACATCACCCACTCTTCTTCCCCAGGACACTGAACAGTGCGGCTTCTCACTTCAGGAAT
>VYZV01047513.1:0-19624 GCA_013401275.1 Pandion haliaetus | reverse complement strand
AACCTAAATGATTCTATGATTCTATAAACAAGCTCAGTCCTGCATGGGGGTGTGGAGTGGTGTTTATGACATGAGGAAGGTTTATAGCTTTATTTGGTAAACAGGTTTTCAGACTTGTTTCACAAAGAATTGTTAAAGGTGTAAAGGAAGCATCTCATGCCTTCTGAGTTCCCCTAACAAGATTGTAACAGAAATGTTTTAAAAGAAGCCTTTTAACTTTTCCATGGGGAGTTACTCTCTTCACTCTCCAGGCCTTGCTTTCCAAAACACTTGGCTGCCATACTGTATGGCAGTGCCCATGTGCATGCTTGCCTGTTAGTCTATCTTAGCAGGGTGCACAGGGGGGCCATGGCAAAGCAAGAGACTGAATTATTTTTTGTAGATCTCCTTTGAGAAGATAAAGCTGCAGTTACTGGTTTTAGAGTGGTTACAGAGAAAGGTTACAGAGAATTTGCCTTTTACAAAGCAATCAGTTGAAGGGTTCTACTCATGTACTCATGTTAATGTTGGTGACTACTGGTAAATGCTACTGAGAATTTTTTGCTTCTTACAGCCACAGTTTGCCCTGGATCTGATTAAGAACACAGGACTCTTACAGAAATCATCAGAGAATAAACAACAGCCAGATCTACCCAGCGGACCTAATTTGGGGAACTTGTTCCATAAGTAACATATTTTGTATCTTCAAACAATAGCATAGAGCTTAGTAACAGCATGAGAAGCTTCAAGAACCACTCCTTCTTTTTCATTAATAAAAGTTTCTTGTTCAGCATAGGAAGAAAGTAGAAGTTCTTTTCAGAAAAAAAAAAAAAAAAAAGAAAAAAAATCCCCAAAGACTTGAGAGCTGTGGGGCAGTCTGCTGTACAGAGTATCTCCTTGAAATAGTCCCATGGGATTATGGTGTGGCTTCACTGAATCATTGTTATTCCTTTCACTACCCAAATATTGATGAATTACTTTTTTAATGGAAAAGAAGGATCTAAGAAAGGTTAAAACACAGTCTTGAAGTTCTCATAATATAAAGTTCCTCAGATTAGGAAGAACAAATGTAGGCTCTGAGATAACAAACTAAGAATCATTACAGAGCTTCCTCATAATAGTAGTATAGAGGCATGTGCCTCACAATACTTGAAGGACAACTCTGCATGGCAATTGAACACTTTGACCATTGAAAAATTTAACCATAGAATCATAGAATGGTTTGGGTTGGAAGGGACTTTTAAAGGTCATCTAGTCCAACTGCCCTGCAATAAGCAGGGACATCTTCAACTAGATCAGGTTCCTCAGAGCCCCATCCAACCTGACCATGAATGTTTCCAGGGATGGAGCATCTACCACCTCTCTGCACAACGTGTTCCAGTGTTTAACCACCCTCATTGTAAAAAAAGTCTTCCTTATATCTAGTATAAATCTACCCTCTTCTAGTTTAAAATCATTACCCTTTGTCCTATTGCTACAGGCCCTACTAAAAAGTCTGTCCTCACCTTTCTTATAAGCCCCCTTTAGGTACTGAAAGACCACAACAAGGTCTTCCCAGAGCCTTCTCTTCTCCAGGCTGAACAATCCCAACTCTCTCGGCCTTTCCTCATAGGAGAGGTGTTCCATCCCTCTGATCATTTTTGTGGCCCTCCTCTGGATCTACTCCAACAGGTCCATGTCTTTCTTGTGCTGAGGACCCCAGAGCTGGATGCAGTACTCCAGTTTTGGGTTAGTGTATCCAAGATGGTTTCTAAGGGCATTCACATGTCTTCCCTTCACTGCTGTCTTCCCTAATGACAGCAATGGGGCTAGATTTATTACTTCAGCTAGTGAAGTGCTTTTTCTGGCCACCATTAAGAAGTGGCAGTCCCAGAGCCTCCACAAATGAAGGTTAGCAAGAATACTACAAAAATCTGTATCTGCACAGAATCAAAAGAATTTTCCCTCAAAGGAACAGAAGTTCACAGATTTGTATTTACATGGAAAGTGTATAAAGATTTTACGAGCATGTTTTAAAGTGCCTTCCATAGTCTTGAAGCACAAAATTTTAAGAGTTTATTCATAAAGCCCAAGAAGCAGATTTCTTGGGGACAGTGATTTTGTGTTTCCTGCTTGTGGCATCTGGAAGCTTGCTTACCTACTGGCTTTTCCAGGAGCCTAGGCAGACTTTCTCTTCAGAATAGGAGTTAATCCAATTGATGGACACACCTCCAGGAGAGAAACAATCATGGATCACTTATGATTTACAACTGTGCTTACTACACAGGACTTTGTGGGATGCGTCTGCAAATGGAAAAGAAATAGTTCATTCAGCCTTGGGAGTGCTCTGATCAAGCTCCCATACTTTGGCTTACACTCTGCTGTGGGTGGATAAGGTGCAAGTTACTTTATACTCTCAAATGTGCTAAACTATGAAATTACTAGTGTTTCTTACTACACTAGATTTATAAGAGTACCACCAGCATACCAGAAAGGAAGATGAAAACTAGGCTGGAATGAACTTACTCATGGAGCATCCCCCCAGCAGTCCCCCATGCTCCATCAGACCTCACTGCTGCTCATAAACATGGTTATGAAAACCTCTTGTGAGACCAGGCCGACCTTTTCCAAGACAGATAGTCACCATGTAATTGGACTGGACTCCATCCTAGTAACTGCAGGTCAACACCCACTGGTGCTGCTCCAGTTCTTCATCCTGCAGCCACGGCCTGTTTTCTACATGGCAGATGCCCTTACATGGACCCTCCCCTTTACATCTAGCCCTGTCCACCCATCTGTGTTTTTGTCACAGCTATTCAAATCTGCTGGGACTCTCAGTCAGCTATGCCTAAACTACCTAGTATGGAGTAAGCCTATGGAGACCAAAAGGCTTCTAAATTAAAATACTGTTATGTGGAAGCAGTATTATTAGAATGTAAGCTAGCATGTTAAGTGGATAAAAGTCTAGCTGATGTGGTATGACAGACTAGAACTAGAAGGGTTTCACATGGACCTCTTTTTGGACTCACTGTGTCCCTTTATAAGAAATGTCTTGCTTTTAGGCTTGGTTCCAGCCAGCTCAGAGGCTTTCTGGTTTGCAGCAAATTGACCAGCCCCTTCCACAGCCTAGAAAGTGCATTTTTCCTCTTCTCTGAGATCTGCCTACTTCCTCCTGCTCTCAGCAGTTTCTCTGCATGCTCCACAACCCCTCAACAACATGCAGCAGCTCTTCTCCCTGATTTATTCTGCTTCATGGCTCTTTTCCACAGGGTACTCCCACACTATCTGAAAGCAATGTAGGAGAATGAAGAACTTAAAAACCACAACCAAACCCCACATTCTTTATGTGGTACCCTTATTCACTGTTGAAATTCAGATGTAATTTATTTATTTAACCGTTTTCCTTTTAAAACCAGACTTTGTTCCACCATTTCTGAAGCCCTCTCTCTTCAGATGGGAAAAAGGAAATCAACTCTTCTTGCTCCATTTAATCCCTTGTCCAAGAGTGTTTCTGTAGGTGGCCCATAAGTTTTAACAACACACTTTCCTGGTTGGCAGGCGAAGAGGAATTTGATCTACCTTTATTGCAGTGTTAGATAAATACTTTTATGCAGGCATTCAAAAATACTGTGTTCTCTTAAGAACTTCCTCTGTCAAATAGAATTCACAGGCAGTACATAAGTCTCTGCATTGTCATGCAGCTGAAATTTCAGCTGACTTTTACATGTCACATTATGTTCTCCTCTGTCTAACCGTAATGTTCACATCACTGTTAAACTGAATGATTAGCTAGTGCAGTGGATGCTACTTGGTTTAGAGATCCATTATTTCTCCAGAGAAGCAGGAGGTAGTCTCAGCTCTGCGACTCTTAACAACTGTGTGAGACACCAACAAAGCATCAGTTGTTTGGATCTAGTATATCTTTTCCTTGATGTAAGATTATGGTTCTTTGCTCAACTAAAATACTTAGAAATTTGGAGTAAGTTGTTTTCACTTACCGCTAACAAGAATTGACTATGGACCCCACTGAATTGTTTCATACAGTACTAAACTATTCAAAGAAATAAATTCAGACTCAAATTCAGGAGTCATGCATTTTGACAAGGAATGATGCCATTCATGTTCAAAAGAAATGAGGATAATTGATTTAAGTTCACTGAGAAGACAACTGTGAAGAGCCAGGAGTTTTCCTTTCACTGAGAAATGGAGACATCTGCCAGATGCCACTGAGCAAAGTGAGGTGACAGCAGCTTCCAATGACTATACTAGACAACGACTGATGAAAACTGCTTCAAGTGAGCACTGCAAGTCTTATGCCAGAATCAACGTGTCTGCTGATAGAAAAACAAGAATATTAAAATTAGAATTAGTACTTTAGGCACACAAGAACTCAATGCTTCTAAAACAACACAGCCCAGGAACATCTGGCTCACTTTCTAGCCCCCATGTTGCTGTCAATTTCTCTGTAAGCTCTCCATATTTCTGAGTATCCTTTAAAAAAAAGGGAGGGAGTAAGTAAGGGCTGAGAAAAAGCACTCAGCTGAGTGTGTTGGCTTTCTTGATCCTGTCACAAGCAAAGAGAACATTGATGGCTCCTGGGCTTGTAGCTGCCAACAAATCCCACATAACATGAAGTCGAGTCTAAAACTGAGAGGGTCCAACCAGTGTGGGACTGTTATTGCTTCACTGCATCAGTCAACAGGGTACCCCTGTACTGTGCTTGTGTTTTAAAGCTTTCTTTTTCCTGTAGTGAAAAAAGCAATAGAAATGGAGAGAAATTATGTGACTACTTTTGCACTGGGAAGGACGCTTTGATGCATGACATTCTAGGTATGTGATTTTAGTAGATCAGTTAGGTATTGAACCCCAGCTGCTATGGGTTGTAGTTTAAAAATAAACACTTTAAAAAAGTAATTGATTTGCAGCACTAGAAGTGGGTCAGACAAACACTAATAAAAGTTTCTTAAAACCAGCATTTTCCTGTTCCTCACAGCAGGTCAATGCTGTTGCTGGGTATCTGTGAGGAAAAGAAAGCTCAGATTACACAGCTGTCATCATCCTCTTCCTTTCACATTTATGATTTTAGTATGTTTAAATATTACTTTGAAATGCCACCTTCTTTGCTTAATTATGAAATGAATAGTAGCTCTAAACCCAAAAGAAACACTGGTTGTTTTGTTTTGTGTTGTTGCCCCTACACAACATGTAAAAACAGTCTTTGCAGGTTATAACCAGATTTGTCACGATATCTCTTTACTTGTGCTCACTTTGTCAAGGTCCAGGGTTTATCTGCAGGAGGTGCTGTACAAACATGTAAGAAATGGGAACTCAAAGGTAATACTGTAGCTAAATGGGAGAGAGCACAGAAACTCCTTTTTTACCTCTCAAGGGTGAGGTGCACCCCAGCAGATATGCACCTTTGGTTTTTTTGATCATATTTCAAACCCAAGCCTAAACAACAGACTCTTGAAAGCACTGGTGAATAGGTATGGATTTAATTTGTGTTTGGAATCAGCGTGCTTTTAAGCACTATATTATACACTAGAGACCTGTATCTCTTACAGTTCCTTGACTATCTCTGTGCTACAAGTCTTTACAACTACGGTCATCCCTGCTGGTGCTGGACATGACATGGACTTGACTGCCAGAATGCAGACTGAGCAGACCTGCCTGCACATCTCCAACCCCGTCATGGCTGTCCAGACCATTACAGGTCTTCTCAGAACCTGCTTTCTGTGCATTAGAAACTGCAGTTTCCAGGGACATGTTTACTGCCTGGTACTGCCCTTCAAAAGTGGAGATGTGTCATTTTTGCTTGTGAAAATCTCTGAAATTATTTCAAGTTCTGCTGCTCCTTCATGTTCATGAAGAGAGGACCTTCTGCCCTGGAAGGCATTCACCATGAAGACTTCAACTTCCCATCTCTCCTTTTCACTTCACATTATCTTCTGCAACACCTAACTGAGTGTTTAGGAGTGCCTCTGATTAAATACTGAGAACTTTTTCTTTTTTCTTGGTCTTTCCCATCTGTGCTTACCTTAAACATAGTGGAATGTCAAAGCTATCACATATGCTGATAAATTTTGGGGTTTTATGCAAAAAGATGATGATTTTTTCCAACTCTGCAGAAAGCATCCTTTTCCTCAAAATGTGTGGAAAAGGACATTTTGGATTTTTT
Source organism: Pandion haliaetus (assembly GCA_013401275.1). NCBI lineage: Eukaryota > Metazoa > Chordata > Aves > Accipitriformes > Pandionidae > Pandion > Pandion haliaetus. The sequence continues at coordinate 13,488 of VYZV01047513.1, read as the reverse complement.
AGGTGTTTATTCACCATAGTCTCATGCTTCAGCTGGGAGCTTCCAGTCTAGCAGACTTCTCCTTTTTTGCATGAAAATTTTCCATGAAATTTCTCCCAAGGACATTTTATAAAGTGCTCTTTTGATATTCTACTCCTCTTTTAGTGTGATTTTTGAGCATCACTTCCACTCAGATCTGTTTTTTCATGGGTCAGCTTGCTGTTATCTGATATATGATGCAGGTGGAAAGGTGTTCAGGGAGATTTTTTAAAATAAAATTTTCTGAATAAACATTTGAAAGTCTTGCTTCTTCTCCTCCTCATCCATATTCTGTACTGTTCTGAACTATTGGTTTATGCAGTAAAAAGTTCTAAGCAGGGCTGAAGCGGGCACCCCGAAATGTTGGCTCCTGGTAGTCTTGGACATGGCGTGTTTCCATTGGCAGCCAGCAAAGCCTGCAGAGAAGGGCTGGTGCCTGCGCTCTTCCAGGGCTGAGCTGCCTCTGACCTTGGAAAGATGGGACTCTATGGCCTCAGTTAGACCCATTTGTGGACTGAATACTCCCCTTGAGTTTACAATTCCTTTGTATGTGCAAGAACGTGGAATGATGAAGCTCTAATAAAGGCTATTACATAGCAGGCTATGAACCACTGCTTCATCTGATTCTGCCCAACTAGCTGTTAGGTGTTTGTGTTTGCAACTTGCTTCCTCTAAGAGCCCAGAAATTTGGAGATGCCACGTACACAGACCTGGGACAGGGAGTAACTATGTAGAAGGATACACTTAACAGATAAATTAGACAGAAAATTTGTAGCACTCATTTATTTTCCCAGATTACATCTTTTTTTTCTAGCTGATGCCATTTATTCCTGTCTGTAAGAAAAAATCACTTTTGCTGAATTGCTTCCAATTACAGTTAACCACCAGTTAATAATTTAATCACTGCAACACTATTCATTCTACCCAGAGCATCAGCATCTCACTCAACATTTGCTGAGACTATTATGATGTTTTAGCACCCAGCAGACACTTTTAATTTATGGAAAGCTTTTCTCTGCCCTCAACCAATTCGCAATTTTTCTTTCCTCTTATCTATGTTAGTTATTATAATGCATTTTGCATTGAAAAGTTTCTTTTTTTATGTCATTTTATTCTTAATTCAACTGAACATACAATCATGCTATCATTTATAAATATCTTGAATCAAAACTTTTACCAAACTGCAGTGCAGTGATTATGCAAATAAGTGGACTGAACTATTTTAGCATTACAAGATTAGCATAGTGTATTTAAGAATAAATATAAAGTTATAATGGATTTTAAATATTTATGATAAATTGTTTATCACAGAAAATCAGCACAACACCAATTTTATGTGTTATTTCCTCTACTAATTTTCTCTTGGCTTACAGCATGCTGTTATGACTAAGAGATCTGAGACACAATCCTCAGCTGGTTTAAATTAGAGGAACCCTACCGATTTTGATGAAGTTCTGTGGATTTACATCAGCCACAAGTCTGCACCTCTTCTGTGACCTGTTGTGAGAAAGCCTGACAGTGGTCTGGAATTCACGGAATAGGTTGTGCTTATGCTTTTACTCAAATCCCTTTTTTTGACTTACATTTTGTCAAGCTGCATTTGGGAATAAATTAACATTTCACATTTTTTTCATTCTGGAGCCACATAGAGAAGTCTCTGCTCAGATGCTCCATTAAGTCCTAGCCCTTCTCTGAGCAGGCTTGCTTTAACATGCCCCCTGACTCTTTCTCAAGCCTCCTCTCTGTTATACTGGGAAAAGACCCACCAAGCAAACCTTCTTACTTGCAACCACACCAAGGCCTTCAGTTACTGCTTCAAGAAATCACATCTGAGGTTTTAAGAAAATGTTAATTTGCAATGATTAGCCTTCAACCTCTGGCTCTTGGATTGGGTCCTCTGAACACCACTCAAACAGCTGCTCAGCTGCATGAGAAGCATAAATTCAGCATGTCCCTGGAAGGCATTTTTAGGTGACCTCATCCTGGAGGTCACCATATGCTCCTTGCTTGCCACTCCAGTCACTGCAGATGAGGTTATCAGTTGCTGTAGGCATGGCTGTGATGTGGGCTAGACAGGTGTACACAGTCTGGCCCATTCAGGATGAATTGAACTAACCTGTACCCTGATCAACTTTAAATGTAAATTACTAGCTAGAGGAGAATAATAGCGTCACTGTGCATATTCTGCATATTTCTTGATAATTTTGAATTCTCCACTTTAAGTGCAAAGGGTCAGAGGGAAAACCAGTGATATATTCAGAGCTAGAACTTATATCAAAGCCAGGTGTCCTTCAGAGTTCACTACACTTAAGAGAGTCTAGACCATTTCTTCCAGAAAGAAGCAGCTATGACTTTTTCCCTCCCCACATTTGGCAATTTTTTCTGCATCTCAGCAGAAGCCCATAGGAACTTTTGGAGCTGTTTTTCCCTGAAGTCTTGGATTAGCTATTCTTCCCCACTGTGACTGAGTTTTCTGTTTTTCCCTGTGCTCCATTAATGCCTAAACAGACTATGAAGTCTGAGCTCACTTGGAAAGTAATGTCCTTTAGTTAAACTTAAAAAGTAGCCTGAAGGTACAGTACAGCAAGCAACAGGCTGGGACTCAGGAGCCTAGTTTGATGGGAGCATGGAGAGCAGTCTTTATACCTCGTTCTCCTGTTATGCAGTAAGGAACACAATGCTTGCCATGGTAAGTGTGGTGGGTGAGCCCCAGCTGAAACCATGGGAATCTTCAAACAGGACTTGGTGTCAGGCCTTTCTTAGGCAATTTTCTGTAAAACACTTGGTGATAGACATTGCCCTTCTCTCCCTCTCTGGCTCTTGCTCTGAATATTTCAACTCCTTGGCTCTGAATCTGTTTCTAGTCAATTAGCTGATTTTATAGTCTTCAATTCAGGCTCATATTTATGAACCACCCTGCTTGCTTCTTCATTAGACTCCAGATACTGTAATTTTGAGCAGGGCTCAGGCAAGAGCTCAGCTTAGATCCCTAGGGAAGGTGGAGTTGTTCATGACAGAGCCTCAGGAGAGAAAGGATCATAGAAGGAGCCATTGAATTATACAGAGATTAGGAAGGTTGCTCCCAATGTAATTCCCCACCTCTGTGTATCCTGATAATTGTGTAGCTAACTGAGCACTGGTCTAACAAATCTGTACTTCTGTTATAACCAGTTTATTTGTTACATGCCTGTGGTCTGAACAGTAGTGGAGTCTGACAACACATTATGAAACAAAGCTTTAATGAAGCAGTAGGAAAGATGAGCAACAATATGCCCATACGGCAACTCACACAATCACCGATAGCAAATAAAGGATCATGAAGTGATGCCATGGCTGAGGCAGACTGACAGGGACACTTGCTGTCCAGGTCATCTGGCAGAAGCAGCCAATCATGCAAATACCTTTTGAATGTGGGCAAGAGTCATGCCACCCCTTGGCTCTACCGATGGTAGTGTGATTTGAGAGAATTGTACCTTACACGGAAGGTGGGCATAGTAATGCAGCTATTATGGAAATAGAACTACCTGTGGTAGAAGAAAATGCTTGGATACATGTTGAGACTTTTGGGACTCTTTCCTATGGGTATTGCAATTAAAAACCTGCCTGTGCAGCTAAATTCTTGTTAGGCATTACACAGCTGGAGAGAGAGAGAGAGGATTAGATTTAAACCTCTGAGACAAACTCAAGAGTCTTCTCAAGTCCTTTTTTTGCTCCCTTGTAGCTAACCCACTTGCTCTGGTATTCTGGGTGCTGTAATAAACAGATAATATGCTGCCCTACAGTATGATCTGCTAGGTGTGTGGGGGTGTGGGAGAGGGTTTTGTTGCCATTGTTTTATTTCCCTTCTGGAACTAATGTTTTTTCTTAGCCTGTTCTGGCAAAATCTGATCGCATATTGTATAAATTACCATGCTTATGCAGGATCTCTTTCTAATATTTTCTGCCTCCCTGTCTTCTGTTTGCTTGTTTACAGGGAAATAGAGGACACAAAGGAAAGAACAACAGCAAAAGGTCTCAAAGTCCTTGCACAGAGGAGATAGAAACAACAGCTCTATTAGTTACTTCCATACTCAAAAGCTTGTGCCAAGACAGCATGATGTAGCCTCTCAAATGAATGTCAGTAGAGCCCCATAGTCACTACATATGACACTGAAAGAAAGAGAGGGTGACAGTCAAGCTGACATTTTCATATTTTCAGTGTTATGGCTTGACATGTAAATTCCTTGGCAAGCTACATTGCCTCACCCTCCCCTAACTTCAGCTACAAATTTATTCTGAAGGAGATGCTGTCAAAAGCAGTGTCTTGATTTCTTTTACCATCAAAGCAGCCTCCAGAATTCAAACCAAACAAACCAAAAAAACCCATCAATACTCTAAAAAATCAGAGGTATGATTATATTACCAACAGTCTGTTCCATCTGACATTTAGATACATTTATGGTCTTACTGTCCACAAGGCCATGACAGACTCCTGGCAAAGCGGTGATGACATGAACTGTTTGGAAGGATGCTGTACCTTACATACTCACAAGAGCAGAGCCCTGGAGCTGGTGGATGGTACAGATGTGCAGATTGATGAAGACCTGCTGTCCCTGACGGCTGTGACCTTGCTTTGGAGGTGCTGGTTGTTTCACACATCAGGGAAACTAAAAGTGCCCTCCAACTTCCTCTTAAGAAGCCAGAGACATTGGACAAGCAAATGGACATGCCAGCCTGCCTGCAGCGCAGTGACCATCTTCTCATTGTTTCCAGGTGAAACAATCAAACCACAGTAGGTATTTCAGTAGCTGAAGCAGCACAAATACTTTTTATTTGTTTGTTTAAAACTATCCTAATTTAAAAGCAGGTTAAATGGTACGTATCCAACCACACAGTACTGTTTTTATGGAGGAGAAACAGGTAACTACCTGGTGGAGAAAGCTGAGAATGCGGTGTGCTTTTCAGCCACAAAACTATAAGCACTGAACCTTAAGGTATGCACATGAACAACATTAAAGACCAAGGTACTATCCTAAACAGATAAAGATGCAAAGTGCCACTTGTGACTATAGTTCTGTGTACAGAAATAGGATAGTGCTGGGCAATGAGAGGAGAAACCAGTAATGAGTGAATCTCATAAAGGCTGTTCAGGTAAATAAAGATGATCTTACACTGATTCAATCGTAACACTGTGAAAAACAGCCTTTCTTGGGCTTTTTTTTTTTTTTTTTCTCTTTTTCTTTTTTCTGTTGCTATCTGGCTGAGGCATGGAAAAATGACAAGATGGTTTGAGGGCTTTTCTCTCCATATCCAATCCTTTCTAAAATCTACCTGGAATTTATTGCAAATGACGACAACATACATGAACCTAATCATTCCGGTACTAAGAATGGGATCAAGACTACTGTGGGTGCTACACACAGTAAAAGCTTTAGCAAGATTTTGAGCTGAAATTTCTGTCCAGCCCTTTTTATGTGTGAGACCTATATATGCAAATGTTGTTCCCAGATTCAATTTATAGCACTCACTGTTTTCATAAGTAGTTTAGTTTAATTTCAAAATTTGGTATTGTCTGTTAACATTTCAAATGCTGTGTATAAACAGCTCTACGCAGCAACTAAATCTCACAGTTACCATTATACTCAAGCCTCGTACACTGTATGTACTTATATTTGACTTTCATTCAATTGAATTTCTTGCTGACTGGAGAAGAGAGAGCTTTTTCTTATTGTCAATGGTGTCATAAAGTCCCAAAGAGAGGCTTGTGGAGTTCTCGTCTGTGTTCCCCATGCTAATTATGCATTCCTGGCACAACATATACATATATAGGCTTCAAAGGTATATGTGGTGAATATGTAATAACAATTTTATTAAATTTTCTAATGCTTGCCCCAACCAGCCTTTACTAATGCAAGACAGCAAGTGGGAGTTCTGCGTGCTTTGTGCTCATTATTTGTTAAGGCTGTTGTGTAGTACACAGACTCTGAATGAATTTCTAAATATAAAAATCACATTCTTTTGGAACACTACATACAGACACAATAATGCCAAGGGTAAAACTGCAAAAAATTGCAGAAAGGGATCGGCATGACAGGAAGTGAAACTGGTATTGGCAAAGGGTGATTTGCACTCCGTGATGGAAGTGTACCAAAGTACCAGCAAGAAACAGAAAGTAAGAGTTTGGCTCAGAGAAGTGACTGCTATAGGAGGGAGTGTTTGGGATGGAGGAAGGACAGTGGTGGGAGCTGTGGCAATGACATAGATTAACAGTGCAGATGAAACTCACATAATGCTGAGTGCATAGCTGCTTCTCTCCTAAATCATATAGAGCGGGTGAGTGAGGTGCAGTTATTGTGAATTACCTTGCCACATGTTACAGCATCCTGAGAGAGTATTCTTTTCTGTATACATGAGCTAAGATGGTGCATCAGGGTGCAATGTGGTGCTCTTCTTATCAAAAGTGAGTACTTTCTCATTAAAAAAAACCCAAACAAAACCCCAAGAAAAAGTCTAGTGATCTTTCAAAAGGAAGGCTCATTTCCTGATTCTAAGCCAGTGAATTACAAGCATTTCCCTGAAGCCAAAGAAGTGTAAAAATTAAATTGTATAAAAGCAATATGGATGGGCTTGAGTGGTTTCAGTAGGCTCTTTCTAGAACAGGAGTTGCACATGGCCTGTCATGAGGAAAGCCAGCCACACATCTAGGAGAGAAGACAATTCTGTTAAGAACTCAAAGGCATTATAGAGATAAAAACTGTTAGTGCCTTCATTTGATGTAGAATATATTTATACCCAAAAATATACAAACAAGAGGAATATTGATTCATAATTTTCCTGTAAAGTTCATTCAGGAAAGACACAGCAACAATGAAACCTAGCAAACACAGGAAAAAGATGTGAATTATAACACAAAGCACCAACAAAGAAGAACCTCCTGTATAACTGTGTTTCAGTTCTGGATGAGAAAGGCCTGGCTGAGTTTTGAGAAATCCCCAAAAGGATGCAAGCTGTCACTAAAAATGACAGTTAAGAAATCCAATATACTGCTTCCTTAACATGGATTTAAGCTATAACAGGAAAATGTTGCAGTCTTGCAGTAGCACACAGTACGGTTTCTGTTATTAAAAATTTATCCATAGGCCCCTGATCTTTTAAAAACTACATTTTCTTTTCTGAAAGAAAAGTGTCTATAATCTCAAGCAGAGGAGCAGGGTGAATATTTGCAGGTGATAATGGCTTTAACTGTGTTAGCTGTGTGCTGGATGCATGGGCTGTGATGTCTCTTTTGTTTCTGTTGTTTCCAAGAAGTCAAATAATTCTTTTTGTTTAGCTGGCATAAAAACCCCGCCAGCTTCGAAGAGATTTGCGATGCACATAGACCAAAGATGGATGCAGTTACTTGGCAACCTCCAGCATGCTCATAGCAGCAACAGGATATATTCTTTACAATCCCTGAAAAGTCAAGCCCTTGTTCTGGGGCACAGAACATTTTGCTTTGTTTGTTCTCACTCCAGTTGACCGTTGTGTTCCAACTTGCTCTGGGCCTCTGTGCTGTAAAATGCTTTCACAGGCCTGTGTGGTACATTTTTGAGAACATCTTTGTCCTTAAGCTTCATAGAAATGAAGAGCCACAAAGGTATCACTTGGTCCAAAGGTATCACTTCTCAGAAGTCCGTCCCTCCATGGATTATTGACCAGTAATTCTCTCTTCAGTGCATGCAGAAATTTTACAAGAACTTTTTAAAGAGCATTATCCTTAACAGGCTGGCATAAGAAATACACAGATCCCAGATACAAAAGATGAACTCTCATTTGGCTTCACAGACCTCCTGGAGCTCCTGTTGCATCACTGGCTTGAGGATATCAGGGTGGTCCTGGAAAAGGCCTGCCCAGATGTTGTGCTGCAGGTCACCGACTAGACACCTGGGCACTGTCCCTACAGCCCCTGGCTCAGCCGGAAGTGGTGCGTGCTGTGGAGAGAGGATGGTGGAGATGCCATGGGTTGATGAGAGCTGTGGGCGTTTGGGAATCCAGGAGCTCTTCCTGAATGGCTGCCAGCACCTGATGGCTCTGTGGTGGGTAGTTTGTTGTACTTTGAAGTCAGCTTCTGCTTGCACTGAGATCTTGATGGGCTGGACAGGGCTGCCGCAGGAAGGGCAGTCTGGTGTCCTACTGGCCCACAGTATCATGCTGCTGCAAGCACATCCCGTGGTGCCCGGCTGCCTGAACCATACAGGGCCAGGGAAACACAGGTGACAGCTCCGGGGACAGACACCAAGAGCTGTCACCAGCAGCCCCCAAAGTAGGACCCAGCACCAGGCAAAGCCTCACTTGATGCTTCAGGCTTTATGCACGTGCTCGGCGGGAGTCCAGGCACGAACCAGGCTGGGCCAGACTCTGCCAGTGCCTGCTCATGAGTACTGAGCATGGCATGGTCACAGTTCATTGCTTGGGTCCGTTGCAATGGGCCATGCCAGCAGTGCTTGCCCTGGCAGCGCTCTTGCTGCACCAGCATTTGTGCCTCTGCACACTCCTCTGGGGCCTCCTGCAGTGCTGCTTTCCACTCCCTCCCCTAATTTTTTGTTTTCTGCTCAGTATCGGTGTTTTACACTAGTCACCAAGAGCTTGGATGTGTTTTCCCAGAGGTCACTCTGGCATCTTTTTCCCTTTGGTATGGGATTTTGCTGTTAGAAATCTCTCTGTAGCTGTCAAATACAGTTGTTCCAAGGCTTGTCTCTGCCTCAGGTGCTCCTGCCTGTTGTCCAGGCCCCCATATGAGCCTTTCCCATGGGTTGGTTGCAATGGCTGAAGCCAGACATTGAAGAGAAAACAGAGCAGAACAGAACTGTCAGTGCCTGGACAAAAAGGGACTGGCTGTTGGCTGAAGGCATGTCTGTCTCCAGAGCAAAGTTGTTTCCCTCTGTGGGGGTGGATGTGCTTCCTCTTTGGCGATGGTGACCAGCAAAGGAAGGGGTGGACAGTGGGGAAAGGGCGGGCAGTGTGGTGGGGACCAGTTAAAGGCCGCTGGATCAGCACCTCCTCAGCACTCAGATCTCATCTCCTCACCTCACACTTGCCTATGGACTAGGCATTGGGACAAATCCTTACACTTGATAGTCCTGGGACTGGATGGGGACACCACATGCTGAACTGACCAGTCAAACACTGGTTGGAAAGTGTGGAGAAAGGGCAGGATGGGAGATGGTACTGACATGGCAAGTGTTATCCGAGTTGAGGGACACTAGATTTATATATGCAGGAAATGCAACTTCATTAGAATATTAAAGAAAGACTTTTTTTCTTTATAATCAATATACTCCATGGAATGCTATGCATGTTTCCAAGACTATAGCAGAGGACTGGAATGACAGCCTCAAACTTTTGCCTTAAAAACCACAAGTGCAACGGTAATGGATTTTTACCTTTATTTTTTCTTTTTTCCTTTTTTTAAAGGAAAGTGTTTTATTTTTGTGCCTCAACAGATGAAATTCATAACCTTGTTTCTGATAAGACAATTGAAACATAGAAATCAATTACAACAATGTGTTTTCGAGCTTTTATTTCTTCATTTAATTAACTGACAGTTCAGCGGGACACAGACAATAGGGCTGTAGCAGAACAGTGTTACAATCAAAATCGATTTCTATGAAAAACAATTACAATAGCTGTTGAAAAAACCAGGAATGGTTTATCTTTTGATCAGAACAGACTGCATTTTAAGAAAGTATTTGTAATGAAATGAGGTGGTTTGTAGCTTTCCTTTTTGAACAAGGAGAGAGGAGAATCCTTGTGTTAAGACAGGATCTGGAGGAGCATTTTACCACACTGAGAAAATAATGTTCCCATTAAGAAGTACATCTCTTATCCATCTTTCTGACTTTTCATTCTTACACCATAAAGCCCCCCAGAGCAAAATGCTTGTGTTTTTTTTTAATGCATACTCTCTTCTTGTTTGCAGTGGTTTGGGTTTCTGCTTCATTATGTTAAGCTTTAAAGAACAAATTGATCTCTCACATGCCTTTTTGTGTGCAGTTCTCTAAGATGGGATGCCCATTCAGCAAGCACTCCTTTCAGTTCTCATTGACTTGAACACACACATTCCAGTGTCTTGAGTTGATGGTGGTCTTGAATGGCAAAATGGACGTACGCTGGTTAATCTTGTTCCCAAGGACCAGTTGTTATTTTAAGTCATGCCAGATAGGCCTGTACCTCAGAAATAGTTCCCAGTGACTGCTAGATGTGAGGCAGTAACTGTCCATTAACTGTCACATGTGCTTCACTGGCACTCACAGCAAATTCTTCTGCATACGGTGCTAAAACAGAAGCTGTGAATGGGGAATTTCCAAGTGTTTGGCTCATGTATAAACAAAACAATCTTAATTAAAAGATGAAGACAAGGTTGGTCATGATTCAGTGTTGTGGCAAATAGAGTAAATGGTGTGTCAGGACACATTCTCCGTGATAAACATTGGCAGCAGAAATTTGAAAAATGCATACTTGTTACTTTATCTATTAAAGAGTTGGAGAACCTGTGGGAATGCTAGCTTTCTTTCAATAAACTTTGATTAGAGAGTAGAGAAACTATGGGACCCATTTTTGATAGTCTTGTAGAAGAACCAGATGAAATGTTTTTGTGGCACTTGACAACCTGACTATTGATGTGTGGTTTGCATTCATTTTGGCATCTCTCATCTATAACCAAAGACAAATCTTCATAGATTCTTTAGGAGATGAATCACGTTTTTCAAGCCTTGCAAACCCACTAATTAAATGAGGCATTAAGAGGTCCTTTCATGCAATATACGTCTGAACTGCAAAAAAAGAGTCTAATTGGTGTGCATCTTTCATGACAATTTTCTTTCATATACTGCCATGTACTTGACATATGCAAGAGCATCTATCAATTCCACAGCTGTTGGAAATGCTGACTAAAGGGCAGACCACTGCTGTCACCACATTGCCATCATCTTCTGGAGCACTTTGGGCAGCAGGGGTTGCATTTCTTAAAAGAAAGTTTTCTTTGTCTGATAACAATGCCCATTACCGCATACCAACCTACATAAAAAAATTATCATTCCTCACACAGGGATAGCAGAACTGTAACTCCTTGGCTTTACAATCCTTAGGGAAATGGTGGAATCTTCCTTTTGAAAGGTAAATGTTGTTATTATATTCTCCAGATAGTTAGAGGCCCAGGGGTTCTGATTAAAGCTCAGAAATCCTGAGTTCCAGCCTTCTGCTTGTGTTACTAGCCGACAGCTATGCCTTCCCCAAGCCAGACAATGCTAATCTGATATCCTTTAGCAAAATGTGACAGTCTGCCAAATTCACAGCACAAGGTTCCATAAGGCCCATTAAAATGCAAGCTTTTGTGTAAGTCAGAGGGCTGTATTGTCTCTAACCCCTTTGCATGGCATGCCTGTTCTATGTAAGAGAAAAGTATTATCTGCAGTGCATTAGCACTGATCCACTGCACAGATGCACCAAAGGTCAGTAGCTTTTTAGGATGAGATGTTTGGTTTCAGTGATAGTAATACTTTACATAATGGATGTAATCTATTAGTCTTTGTATATACAGCAAAGAGCTCTCATAGCAAATGTTATAGGTTAAATTTATTATCATTGTCTTCCTATAATAAAATAAGTGTGCTCTCCATCACTTGTGCTTTTGAGTTATATAAATAACAAAGTTATTGGAAAATAGCTCAGAAAAATATAACTTCCACTTAGGGACTGATGAGGTAAATAAGATCTTCCAGCTGGTGATTACAGCTTTAACTAGCTGAATGTATCCCCTAGCTTTTAATTAATAAACCAGCTCCTGCAAACCCAAATAATTTCATAGTTACTTAGACAAGGTGCTAAGTACCAGTGTCATATATTTTTTTATGCAAGTTTTAATTTCTTTTCTTCTCTACTATCCAATCCTGTATTTTACTAACTTCTTACTGTATTATGTTTCCCCTCAGTTACTACGGTTGAAACTCATCCTTCTAACAAAAGAGGCAAAATAGGGCTTTCCATGGGGAGTCTCCTATACCTAGGAAAGAAGGAATTTAGACCAAATCTCCCAGCCTGCTGCTGAGTCTGTAGACAACAAGGTCAGGTCCTTTGCAATAACTGTGTTTCTTAACCCAGTAGTTTCAGGTTTATTCAAGCTATCCCAGCAAGAATTACCACCTTCTCTCCCAGTCCAGATTGTACAGGAGATGAATAAAGCCCTTTTTTTTACAGCATGTAATCTACAGTTGTATGTGGGAAGGTTTTATGATGCAGAAAATTCCCTGTGAGCATTCCCCCATGTGAAAATAACTCAGTCTCTGTGAATTGAGTTTATTAATTGGTAAATAGAGTGATTTCTCATTTCCCACTACCTTTTTCAAATACAAAAATATTAAACCCAGGCATTTCTTAAAATAAGCTTTGGATGCCAAGATTTGTTTATTTAAAGGTTACTGTGGTATCCAATATAGGGCTACTAACTGTGAGAAAAATCTTCTATAGTGGATCTGTAAAAGTATAAATATTCTCAAAAATTTATGAAAGGGACTGTGCTTTAGAAAATTTTGGATGCTTTTTAAAAGCTGAAGTGGTGTTAGTCTGTTAAAAGTTATCTATAAATTTTACAATTTTTTTATGAAAAGAGTAGCTCTGGAGAGCACTTTTTTTTTATGTTTAGACCCTGGCCTTAATGTGGATTATTTTAATGAATTTGTCAGTGATTGCCTGATGTGATGGTGTTTTTCTTTACCTGGTTATTATGGAGAAGACTAGTAGTTTCTTCTACTGTAGGATCTGGAAATGACATATTAGGTCCTGTGATATAGGAACAGGTTCCACCTCTTGAGATAGTATCAGGTAGTCCAAAAAACTAACTTGAACTGCATAAAAGAAATCTAAAGCTTAGGGTAGAGGAATGTTTTGAGGAAACAAACTCAGGGTTCTTTGCAAATTCAATGTTCTAAATGCAGTGGTAGAAGCCATGGCTCTTCTTCATGTCATACTGAAGGCAGTACCGCAGTACACTGCAGACTGTCAATCAGTTTACCAAATTAAAGGAAAATAAAAGAACATTAAAATAAAGCAGATTCTTAACATAATCCATAGTTAAGTTTAGCCCACAGATTCATTGTATTTGACATTCTGCTGCAGAGGAGGGTACAGTGGTGCAAGTCAGCCAAAACTTTTTTGAGTTGTCAGATGCAAATGCAGAATGATGTCAGATTTCAGGAGGCACAGGAGAGATCAGATTCAGCCACTGTCTGTCTCTGCTCCCAGCAATCCAGTAGGATTTCAGCTTGCTTCTTCCTTTCCTGAGGTAGCAATAACAGCTTTGTTTTGCCCTTCCAGTGAATAGGACCCTGGTTTAGAGGATAATGGGTTCATGGCTGTTAAATCTTATTTCAGATGATCCCAGAAAGTATAAGCAAAATTCTCTGTTGGTGAAAATACCTAGCTGTGGGAGAATACGAAAAGCAATAGTTTAGGTTA
>VYZV01047492.1:0-11488 GCA_013401275.1 Pandion haliaetus | reverse complement strand
CCCCCCCCCCCCCCCCCGCCTTTTTTTTTTCCTCTTTGATAGTCACTGTTCTGGTCTGGTGCTTGTGTAGATTCCTGTCTTCAATACATTCTCCATTAAGTCATACTCACCTGGCTTCATTCTGGACTGCACCTTGACCAGCTGCAGAATTTAGTAGATTAACTACAGATAATGCTTTAAAGTCCAAGTGTTGGGACTTCAGCATGCATTTTCTGTGTCTATTTGCTTTTCAGAACAAGCCCAGTGAGTTCATTAAGACTTGAAAAAATAAAAATCCTGTCTTGTAACATTGGCAAGTGTCAGCCAGCTTTAGAGTTGTAAAAGTCTTGTCCTTTTGATCACCTCCAACAAGAAACTTTCCTCATAATAGTGTAGTTCTTCTGAAAGGAAAAAAAAAAAGAGGTTTGCAGTCCATTGTAAATATTTTATTTAGAGCATGCAACTACGTAGAATGTTCAAATCATTTGTCTTTCAAGGGGAGTTTCACAGAGACTGATCTAGGCAGAAAAACACATAAATGGCAATAGAATAACTGCAAATATTGGGAGAATGGGAAATATTTTTGCTAACTTTTCAGGAAATCATTCTTAAACCCCCTTTTTTAGGAGAAACTAGCTATATTAATGAGGACTGTTGCCTCTGGTACAAGATTTCAGTATCAGCTCATTAATCCCCTAGTAGGTTGCATGCACTAGGTAAATAAATTATACCTCTGAGCATTTCTGTAACTTCTTAAATGAAACCAATGCATGTGAAAATATTCAGTGACTCTTTCTAACAGCTTTGCACAGGTTGTATCACTGCATTCAATAATGCAGGCTTGGATGCTGCAACATCCTTGCTGTAAACTTAAGAGATCCCTGTGAATTTAGCCAGACACCATTGCAATATTTTTCACAAGGAACAATGGGATTCTAACTCAACTACCATACAAAAGCATATGACAATGTTTAAAAGGTACTCCAAAATCCTGCACTAAAGTAGGATTACATAGGGTTTGCAGCACTCATTTTCAAATGTATTGACTATTTTCTCTATCAGTTGTGTATACATATTAAACAAAAAAAAAAATAGTTTCCACCTATTACTACAACTACTGCAGTTTAAAAATGTTGTCTCTTATGAACTATTTAAGATAGAAAGTTCAAAACAGGAAAGTAAAATTGACTCAAGCATTTAATTTTTTTGCCATAATCTCTTTGTCCTATGTCTTACAAAACATTAATGATTTTGTAAATATAGCTATTACTAACTTAATAAAAAAGGCTGTGCAAAATGGAAAATAAAGCCTATATGAAAATGTAGATGGATACTCAGGAGAGATGATGCTCATTGATCTCCCCAAAATATGCTCGCCTGTATAAAACACAGTAGTTAACACTGCCTTATATGATTCATAAAAGACTACGTGGCCATGAAAATAATGCTTGCAAATGATGCTTTTAAGGAACAATAAGTTGAAGATATAATGGTTTGTACTAGTTTAGCGGACAGTAAAACAAATATTATCATATTCTCCACATTTGTCATAGGGACACCTTGAAAGTTAATCCAAATTAACAAGAGGTATCAATTTAAACTGCATTCAGTAAACAGTATTAAATCTTGATATTGACACTCTAAGGATGAGAAATATGGTCATGTTACTGCAGCTAAGCAAGCTAAGCCATAGTAACAAGCTTTGTATGTACTTGTGCATTATAAAATGTGAGATAAAATGAATTAATTTAAACCTCTTAGGTGAATATGTTTAATATCACATTTGCTGTGTACTAAGTGCATATGCACA
The DNA here is from genome assembly GCA_013401275.1 of Pandion haliaetus. Taxonomy (NCBI): domain Eukaryota; kingdom Metazoa; phylum Chordata; class Aves; order Accipitriformes; family Pandionidae; genus Pandion; species Pandion haliaetus. Next base: position 9,699 of record VYZV01047492.1, on the reverse strand, counting down.
AATATGTACTGCAGCTAAGCTCATGCCTAGGAACTAATCAGTAAATGCCTATTTATGAATGTTTAGACTCACTCTGACAATTGCAATTAACTCTTTTCATACCTAGCCTCTAGAATATATTGCAGGTATGAGAGTTCCAAGGAAAAAACTTCCTAGTCCTTACCCCAAAGTTTCTTTCATCTGTAAAGTTCAAGTTCTCTTGTCATTTAATAATGGTATATACATGAAATGGCCAAACAACCTCACCACCTCTGCTTTCCAGCATCTACATTTTGATGCTCCTTGAGTCTACTGGTCTCGGGACCAGCATCCACCAGTAGAAAGATGCTTGGAGTTATCGAAAACTCAGTTGATTCTGAAATAGTTTTAAATAGTTCATCATTATCTCACGTTGTAAAGTAAGCTGACTTATAATGTGATACTTAAACCTTAAAAAGAACAAAAAGTAAAGAATAGCATAATGATTAACAGTAGAACCTGCAATCAGTTCTGAGCAAAGCCATTTTTTAAAATGATTGCATGTACAGTATCTCTCAAATGCAATGAAAAGTGAACAAACTGGCACTGTGAACCAAGAACTATACTTCACTTACTGCAAATCTCAGTCATTAGTGGGAAAAAGGTAATGTATTATGGATGAACACCCAGCTAAAATAAATCTAAGCAATCCTTCAAGTAGGCATTTAAGTTCATGGCTCCTTTCTTTAAAAGTAACGGGTTATTTTAATTAAGACACTTATCTAGAAGAAAGGAAATACCTTTTTAGGAGGTCTCATATTTACTCTTAGGCATACAAAGTTCTAAATAGCAAGGGAAAAAAAAATCAGTTCTAAGTGACTGTTTTGGTTTGTACTGATTTGTGCTGATAGCTCTAAGCCTTCCTAAGCCTTTGTTTGGAAAAGGGAGTGAATTGTGCAGATCACAGAATTAAGCCCTTTCCTGAAAACCAACTCAGACTAGTGAGTAATGCAAGCTCTGTGTAGAAGCTCACCAACTTCAACTGGATCCAAGGTCAGAGACCCAATAAGCAATGATAAGTCAGTGTTTATGTAGCCTCTGAGCAGACCTAAATCCTGCAGACTGATGAGCGTTCTCTTACATGAAAGTTTTAACCTTTTGTTCTTTTGAGGCTACTGACACTGCTTAGATCTAAACACGCACTGTGTCCTTGTTGAGGACCAAGATGTTCAGTATCTTCTGAAACCAGGCTACCACAGATAAAGTTCTGCAGTACGTAAACACACACTGTCCGTTGAGGAAACAGAAGACTTTTCTATTTTTAATTTAATATATACTGGAGTATATCACCTTCATAGACACACTAAAACCACAAAAAAATTAATTAAAATATGACTATTTGGAAGGAATGCAAAATGTTTAATCAGGAGAAATAGGTTTCATTTCAAAGGCTTTATAATCCTGATACCACTATATTAATTAAGTCAAAAGATATCATATGTAGAATCCATATTATTTCAGTCCTGAAATACTGTAAGTATTTTAATTTAATCCTGCATCCTGGCTAAAGAACATGTGTATAACACACTGGACAGATTACATAACAGACTGTACTAAAAAGCATCGTGGTCATACAGAAGTCTAACCTAAGCCATTATTTAGGGATCTGAAATGCTTTTGAAAAAAAAATCTTCTGTAGCCTTCCCACTCTTGGTTCTTCTTTGAAATGAAAGTAGAAAGTAAGAATTCACCAAGTGAAAAGCAAAAAATATTACAAAATGTAGTGCAATTTACTGGTTGCGTATTTTCACTAGAAAAGAAATTACCAATACAAGGGCACTGGTAAATTTCTTTCCTGTTTATTTAGTGAATCATAATCTTCAAAAATGTCTAAATGTAATAATTGCTATACAGTATATGAGGATTTTTATTGTACCTCCATGATACAAGTAGTTATTTCATCCCAAGGCAATACACTTGTTCACTAACTAGGTGACTTGCCTCTGCAGACAAAAGAAGAACCTGGAAAGATGACTGATAATATATTCACTCAAGTAGAAAACGAGACCGTCAGAGGAAGATTAAGGGGGCAGGTAAACATAAACAATTAAAACTAAACAAGTGTTCATATCTTGTCAGTATAGTTTTTTCACACCACATGTAAATCTGTGGTTTTCCTTGATTGAAAGTAAAGACCAGTGAAATATTATTTGCCAACTGCCAAAATAAATTTTTCCCTTCCAATTTCCATATAGAGTAACTCTGCAGGTATATGTGTGCATGTACTAATATATACATATATTCTTAAAGAGCTGTCCTTTTAACTGTGTATCGTTTTCTGTTCCTAATTCCAGACTCCAGTGAACTATTTAATTTTTTAAAAGTATTTGACAGAATACCTGTTTAAGATATAACGATTTACATTCTCTTGAAACTCTTCAGTATTGGTAAAAGAACATCTATACCTGTGTACACATATACCAGTGACCCTTTCTCACTACCAGGTCTCTTCATGCATATTTAAAAATCACATTCCTGCATTGGTAGTTATGTGTTAATAAAGCCTAAGCTTTACTAGATTTCTTATTTTTAAAGTGTCACCTTTTTCTCCAATAATTAAATTATTTCATAACTCCTGCAGTATAATTTTAATAGTAGCTTAGAAAGCAATCCTTTTGCACAGGTTTTCTTAAATTTTGAATTACAATCTAGTAATAAGATTAACTGATTTGTGGTTTTTGATATTAATGTAAAAAGCGAACTAAGCAAAAGCATCCTAAGGAAACCAGTATTCTTTTCTTTCTTTCACACAAAAAGCATATCTGGCGATTAAACTAATCTTCTGTGCTTAAAAAAAAAAAACTTGGGAAGAAATGGGAAGCACTAGTGGAATCACTGTTAAAGAACTACAGAATCACTTTTAAAGTGCTTTGATTGTCTGAACAGCCAGTATTTTTGCTCCATACACAAAAAAGAAGGGTTTTGTACACTTTGGAAATTCCACACTTGAGGGAATCTATTTTTCTAACTCAGTTTTATCAAATAAAGAGGTTTGTTACAACAGATTCAAATGAAGCCTGAAAATGCTTAGCAATTTGCTTTTCTGAACATTGAGATCATTTCTTCAAAAGTCTAAAAATTAAAACTGTGGGAAGTCAGAGCAAAAAGCAACTCTCAAAATGCAGTACCTTAGCAGAAAATACTGAGAAATTAAATTTATGGTTTGAATAGCGCCTGGCCTGCAGATAAGAAACCTGAATTCCACTGGAAATAGGCAGTAGACTAGATACAGACTGAGAAGAAATTAAGGTGAAATATTGCCAAAGTTAAAGGAAAGGAGTCCACAAGGACAGACACAATATAGCACAGCAGAGAGGTCACACCATACTATAAAGGCAGAAATGAAAGATCAAGTGTTAAAACAGCACGGACTGCAAAACACACACTGTTTTTTGCAGAGCAAAACCCTGGACAGAAGTGCCATTTTACAAAATTTCAGGGGTAACAGGTTTAACTATGGAAGAAAAGTAACAAAGAAGGCAAACACTTTCACCTGGAAGCCTTAACTAAGGATCACTTTAAGTTGTGAGGAGTAGGTCATTGCAAAGTACAACAACATTCAACACAGCAAAGGATTGCTTTGTTCATTTGAGGTTGCTGATCTTTACAGGTACGTATGCCAACACTAGGTTAGAGTAAAAGGTCAAATCTCTGTCAGTAAAAAACAACAGCTGTTCTGGAACAAGATATATGGAAAAGCAGGCTCATGTTTGCTGACCCCTCCTCTCAAAGTGACCAAACCAAACCCAGCATTTTGTAGCTCCTTTCCATCACCACCACTCCCTGCATAAACAGCAAATGATTGACCCTGAACCTGACAGCGTCCATTGCCTCTCAATAAACTGGACCAATATTGGAGCAATTGTAGAACTAAACCAGGTATACCTAGACAAAGTGTAAGCCTGTAGAAATAGCAGTCTCTGTAGTCACGAAGTAGCCTCACTATGAATGATCCTCCAAATACAAATGTTTACATATTAAGAATTAATAATCAGTCTAATAAATATTTTTAAATTATTCAGAAAAAAGAACCATGTTATTCCACCAAAAAAATGGATTTCCTATAGCAATACAACCAAATGGATCTTCACAGCTGGCATAAATCATTATGTTTCCATTAACTTTAATGGACAAACTTCAACTGTCATTACTGGGATCAAATATAGCTAATACACTTGTCGTGCGTGATATGTCTCCTTTCTACCTTTCAGGTAAAAGTACTCAACCCAGACTTCACGTAAAAACATGAAAACATCCAAGTCTGCAATTATGAAATCAAAAAGTAACACTGCAAAGGAAACACATGAGAAAACATGAATGGCTTTAAAAAGTGAAAAACTCTTATAATGCAACATGTAATTAATAGGTGTCACATTTACAAATATAACAAGCAGCAAAAGAGTAGAAAACATATGGCAATTTCTTCTTTGATAGATGAGAACAGAGAAAAGAGTTACATCTGAGCCTCTTTTTCCTCTGCTCTCATCCTCTCTCATCCAAGGTAAGACTTAACTCGCTTGTCTTTAATTACCATCATGCCAGATGAAAAAAAAATCCTCGAGACAAGAACAAAGCAAAAGGCAAAGGCAGCAAAACTTTCAAAGTGGTGGCAAGCCCCCAGAAAAGAGAAAAACTCCCCTGAAAAGGTTGGGCAAGCCTTGACTTACCCTGCGGGAGATCAGCCTCTGCCTTGGGCTGCTCAGAAGAGGAACGTAATGCTGTGTCGCTGCTGGCTGTGGGAAAGCACCTTGAGAAATAAACAACAAAAAAAACAGAATAAGGGCATGCTAAATTAAACTTTATTCTTGTGTTAAAACAAACTGGTACTATAAATGGCTTCGCTATTACTAATCGGAGCAATATAAAATCTTTCTGCACACAAAGAGGAGAAAATAACTTATTTTTGTCTCTCGGTTCCTTTCCAGCACTTTTTGGTTTTTTTCTAACTTTGGAAAGACCTTAGGATAGTATTTTAAGACGAAGAAATACGGAAATGCAGCAGCAAGCAAACTTCTGTCAGGGCTCAGTGCAGGCCAGCTGCTCCCTGAGGGAGGGGAGCCAGAAGTCATAACATGGCCGCAGGGCAGGGCCTGTCACACAGTACCTCAGCAAGGGAGCAGGGCCCGCAGGGGATGATGGCAGCCAGGGGCAGCCCATGGTTATGATCCACAGGCACCTCCATGGGGACGGGCTGAGGCTGGGCTGGGGTGTCCCACGGTAGATGGGGTCAGGATCAGGCCCACTGTGGGTCACTGGGGTCAGCTGCAGCCCCGGATGGCCGAGCAGGTACATGGGGCAGAGGGTGGGCTGTCAGCCTGCAGGCAGGGGTCAGGATCAGTGGTACTGGAGACCAGCTCCCTGCAGCATCGCTGGGGCAGGGACAGAGGGGCCTGGGCTGGGCTGAAACAGGGTCCTGTGCCGTTGGCAGGTGAGGAAGGCCAGGCAGGGACAGCCGGGCCCGGCAGTGCCCCCAGGGCCCTGATGTGCCGGTGACATGAGGGGAAGGCAAGGCCAGAGGCAGAGCTGTGGCGAACCCAGAGCCAGCCCCTCAATCTGGGGCCTGTTTTAAAAGCGTGTTGTACAGCGACACCTATTCCCATGGGAAGCAGAGAATACCCACACCGGGAGAGCCAAAATCACACATGCTGCTCAAGAAACTGAGAAGAAGAATCATGGCCAGGCCAACCTAAACCAGCACAGCCAGGGTGCCCACCCCTGCCCAGGGGTAGCAGCAGGGGGGCTGCCAGGCTTCCTGCAGCCCAGGGTTGCTGCAGCGAAGTCCCATCACAAACTGACCCCTCAGCTAAACCCCACAGAGGGTATGGATTGTGCCAATAAAAGAAGATCCTGAAAACTTCTTCTGAAAACACTTATTTGTAAAACTGTAAGCATATCAAAAGAATGCAAGAGAAAAACACGATTAGTTAGAAGCTTACTTCCATTTTGTAAGAGGAACAGATGTTTTATGGTAATTAAAGCTCATCTTTTTTGTACAAGGTGACTCTTGGAGCATGCATATACTCCAAGTAAACAAGTCAACTGTATTGCTTTCATACGAACATTGATGATCCACAGCTTTCCTGTAAATCTAGCTTATATCCAAAGAATTACTTTAAAAAAAACCCCACAACTATTTCAGCTCATATGGCTTTTCATTCTATTGCTTACTCTCCCAGCTAAGCCCTAAATAATTACTTTTACTTAGTATGTCTTGAATATTTATGGAAATTTCCTTCCTATAATATAAAAATGAAGCATAGACATCTGAGATTAGTAACAAATGAACCCAATGTTGAGTTGATTAAAACCTGCTTAGCAGCACTGTACTGCATTGTCACACTTGTATAAGCAATTTTACATAGTTAGAACTATCCAATTACTTTTTCAAATATATTAGTGAAGCGTTGTAAACAGTGCAATGTGCTAGTTTAAACAACACACAGTAAAATATGTATACAGTTAAGTAAATCACCGTGTCAAGCTTTGGCTCTCTTCTAGCAATTATCATTTCAAAGTCAGCTTGAGGTCATATTCAAGTGGGGACTGTAGAATGTTTGCAAGTGGGAACACACTGGGTCACATTCGTGAACATGGAAACCTCGGGCAGGTGCAGCGCAAGAAATAAACAATGAATGTCACCTTATAGGACAACTCTTCTGTCCCACCAGAGAATTTACCAAGTAAAACAAGGTGCACATTTCTGAGTGCTTATTTATCTCAGGATTTATTTCCTCAGGACTTTTAGTTTTCTATTTTCTTTATAAAATGATATTCTTCTGTGCAGACTTTAGATTAACATAACTCAACAGGAATTTCTGTGCTAACAAAAAACAAAAATTAATGTAACAGTACCCTTAATCCTGGTCATGTACCGGTAGCAAATTAGCAAGACTTGTTAGGCAAGTGATAAACAACCCCACCTGTAGACTAAATTTAACCATCTAACCAGTGCCTGTACAGCAAGATAAAGATGCTACTATGGATGACACTTGCATGAGAGCTAGTAGGAAAAAGAGGCTGATAGGTTACTTGTCACCGAAACTACCAGCAGAATCCTACAAACCCACAAATTCTTGGAGCTCTGGCATGCTGACATACATACATTTCCCCAGCTTAGGACAGTCCTGCTTATAGGCAATTTTCTGTAGACAATGTCAATCTGTTTATTAAAACCTACATGTCAGAGAAAGTACAGACTTGACTGTGAATGTGTGACTGATTCATTATTCAGATGAAAGGAGAGCTGTGCTTGACTGGGTACAAACATCACCAACTTGCTTTTCCAGTTTTATGACTATCTGCCACTTTATTTTAGCAAGAATAGCATAACAAAAAGGAGTGGCGTTCTTTCTTTCCTTCTTTCTCCCCTTTCAAGCTGGAAGATGCTGTACATGGCTGACAGTTTTCAAATGAAGTATTTGTCATGTTTAAGTCAGAGAAATAACAATGTCAGAACCCAACTTACTTTTGTGATAACAGGAAAGTCTCCACTGAGTTTTTTACCGGTGGAATAGGAATGCTGCTCATTTTATTTGATGGTTTATCTGGAAGAAATAATGCAACACAGCATTACACTGCAGAATTCTGCATCTTAAAACCTTCCTTCTGTTTCTGTATTAGTTGTCAATCTGAATTTTATACATCTGAAATTACTTAAATGCTAAAAGACAATAAATATATGTTAAATCATAAATTTTCAAGTCAATCCTCTTTTCTGTGCCTCAGCCTTCTGTTATATCATGGACATTGGCTTGATGTAGCAGACTTCAAGACAGTAAGGATTTTTGCTTTGGCTTCAGTGAATGCTGAGAACGTTCAGACCAATGCTTCTGCAACTGAAGTGATTTCAAGTGGTTTTACTTCTGAATTCTTAGTATAGTTTGGTGGAAATGTGCATTAAAAATAATATACAGTTCTGGGATTGAACATTTCAGAAATAAATAAATAAAATGTTTGAGTTCAGAGCAGAGTAACAAAGGTGACCAACATTTTTACTTATAATGAAAGATTAAAAGAAGCAGTGAACACAGAGCTCTACTGAGCAATAATTTAGGGGATATAATGGTAGTGTAACTTTTCAATAGCAGTCCTTGGAGAGTATAAGATAGCAAGGAGGTCAATGAAGTATTTAAAGCAGCTAAATCTAGTAGTAATGAGAAAAACCCAACAAAAAGAAATTCATAGAGAATGCTGTGAAAAAAATACCAGAGTTGTCTCACTCATGCAATAATCTAGGGAAAGGAAGGGGAGGGTGATGGAAACCCCACAGCAATGAAGCTTTTAAAAGTAGGTCTGAAAATAAAGTATAATGAAAAACTCCCTCTAAGTGAAGTTACCTATTAAGTCACATCCGTATCAAAGTTCCATTGCTAAGTACTTAGCTCTATGGTTATTTTAATACCATTAGTCAATGGTGTATCATAATGCTTTATGTTTTGGTGCCATTTTTGGAAACATACCTTTTACAAGTAACCCTGGGAACAATAACCACCAAAATGTTTGCAATTTGCAATCTAACATAAATAGACACAATTAAAAAAAATAAGTCCTTTATTCAAGAATATGGTGTATTTTTTAAAAAGGTTATCTTTCAGTTTAAACTCCAGACTTGTTTTCTTACCCTCTCAAAATATCTAATTCTTCAACTACAAAGGAAGGTGAGGACAAGCTGGGTAGAAAGGACAGTAATTTGCTTTATCTTTTAGTGAAACAGAAATTTTAACCACTTCTATGTTGGCCATTTTGTTATTAGCAATTGTGTAAGCACATCTTATTTATAGTTATTCTGATCAACATCATCTAGATAATTGTTTTTATCTTCCAGGACAGCTCACTGAACTACGGAATAATATCTTAAAATCTTATGCATTCTAATTCTGCATTTATACAAGTAGTATAATGCACACTGTAGGCTGACATATGATAGCTACTGTAAGCAAAAATTTTACAGTCAAGATGCACTATACAGAAGTGGGTCTGAGATGAAAGTGTTTTGCAGGTTGCTGCTTATTATGAGTCCTCATTAATGCTAACCTGTAATGGAATTCTTATGGAAACTTGTAAAAACAAATTTAAAATAATTGAATTCAAAGTTATGGGGCACTTAAAGTGTTCTCTAGTAAACTAATACACAAGATTACAAGGAAGGATAAAGATTAAACAAGTAGCTTTTTGCTGTCTTAAGAAGCCATCATCTCTGAACTGGCTAGATCCACTTAGGAATGCTTTTAGCTTGGTAACTGTAAATTGCCAATAATTGCACTAATCCCACTGTTTACTGTTAGGAATTTAGTTACAAATGGCTGACTCAATGCCTAACACATTGCAGCCTTCAAACTGTGTCCATTTTCACATATTTGTGTTAGAATGAAGAAATGGGACAATACTTTTAATATTATTAAAATTTAAATGTTAAAAGTTAACCTCTATGGTAGATATATGCTCTTTTGTCTTTACTCTTCTACAAATGATGTTATGAAGATTAATGAAATTAAAGGGATTTGAGCTATCAACTTGGAACTTAACTAAAAAATGAACTTTTTTCAGATTCTGATTCTCTTTCCTTAATTACAGATAAAATAGAAATTATCTGTTAATAACTCCTGGTTATAGTGGAAGGTCTTATATAGGTCTGAAACACAGAGAGGTAATAATTCTAATCAAGTTCCTCTCTTCATGGTA
>VYZV01047211.1:44620-72038 GCA_013401275.1 Pandion haliaetus | reverse complement strand
TGGTGGGCACCTGGCTTCCAGCCAGGGTTAACCCATCACAATTTACTATAGAAATCCTAAAGACCATAAATTTCTATGCAGAGAATATAAGCTCATGATTTAGTGTGTCGGGTTTACTTATAGAAGTATTATAACATCAGAGCCTCTTCAGCCAAATCTGAAGTACAGATACTGAAACACCAAAGAGGGTGAGGTACATAGATGTCCCTTATACACTGACCATATGTGCCCACAGAAAAGGCACAGCTCAGCGAAGAGCTCTGAGCAAACAGACTTTATTTCAGCCAGTAACTTTATCTCAGCTGTTGAGTGCTAATTCATCTGTCTCCAACAGCTCAAAAGCTGTCCCAGAGAACTGAAAAGTTTATTCTTTGTTCCATTTCTTAAAAAAGCAGAGCCCATGACTTCACATTGATCTAGTTATGCTACCAAAAGAATAAAGTTAACAACTGTGGCTTTACCCTAGCTTTTCTCTATCTGTAAGGGTGCTGAAAGCCCAGATTTGCATTATGTAGCCTTGGTTAAGGCATTTAATAATGTGGATAAGAGGTGAATTAGGGAACACATCTGAGTTCTGATCCAAGCTCAAAATATAAATTCTTTGCCTCATTGCCTGATCCCTTCAAAACAACTTTCTACTGTATTTTCTAGTAAATGAAGATTGCACTGTGAAAATACAGATATGAGAAAAGACAGCATGGGAAAAATGTTACATTTACTGGATACCAGCTAACTTCATTTAAATCCAAAAGCCTCACAAAACAAAACAGAGCTTCTCCTGCTAGGTTTTGTATGAGATGGCATGTCCTTGTCTTACTGTGTATGTTATCTCATAGGAGACAAATGTTTAGATCTGAGATGAAATAAAAAGGCTAGAAAGAGCTGAGCTCTAGGTCACTTTGATGTGCATTATTCTAGTTATACTCTTATATTTGCAAGTAACAGAAAAACTAGTTCCAACAATAATCTGTGTGTAATCATTTGATCATTTCCTTCATGTTACTTCTCTTTCCACCATTTGCTTGAGAGAGGTTCAATATTACTAAAGCAGAATCAATTGTTATATGAAAAAAACCCTTAGATTTACTTTAGGGAAGAATTTCCACAGATCATTTATTACACTGAAAATGCAAGGTCTACCATTTCATAAAGGTTAAAAGGTAAACAGATTAAATGTTCAAATTTTATTACATTTGTTGTATTTTTTCATTTGTATAAAATTAATGCTAAATTAGATCCTCTCGAGACTCTTGCAAGAGTCATCTCTGAGTACTTCTGCTGAAATCAATCTAAAAATATTTAGCATTGTGTAAATCCTGTAATAGGAGCATGCATCTTTGTTAGATCTTGCCAATATTAAAGAGATTTACAAAAATCCAGTGTTTGGTATAATACATTCCTCCCACATATTATGATCATTATTAAATTATTTGCAGATCAGAAAATTAATCTGTCCAGTAAATAAAACAAGATAGTTTATTGCAAAGTTCTATGATTGCAGCTGGATTTCTAAGGATACATTAAAAAGTATCACTGTTTAGAAGGATGTGCATTCATTTGTGTGTGTGTTTATATGTATATAAATATATTTAAAAACTAAAACTAAAGTGCTTCCTTCCCCTCAAAAAAAGCTCTCTTTTTAGATATTTCAGAAATGGTTGCTTTAACACATTTCCAATGCATTTTCATTAATATTTTATTCCACCATCTTACGAACCCACTTCAAGTCACAAACAATAACAAGCACAGTTAGACTGCCTACAAATGTAGCCTCTTTTCAGTGACTTCCAAATACATGGGGATTTAGTTCAATAAGGCAGTGCACCTGAATGACAAAAGAACTCAAGTGAACCAAACTGAAAAGCACAACAGCTGTAGGCTTCTGAGCAAAGTGCCTATGTATTCTGGCACCGGGCTGTACTCAAACAAGACCAAAAGCCACAGTTTGCATTCAACTTTTCTTTCACAAAAGTAGGACGCTGAACTTTTCTTGATTGCATATTTTATTTGAGATTTAAGAAGGATTAGTTCTAACTGGTCTGGCCATCTTTCTGACTAATTTTTACTCCTTACTGTTTTATGGTGCATGCATCTTTTAATCTCTTGGGTTTTTTTCTTTTACCAGTGCTACTCCCTAGCTAATTTGGGTTCCACATATGAGGCTAGTTCCAATTCTTATCCAGGAATGTCTAGTATCTTTGGCTTCTAACAGAATATCCTATCATTTTTCAAAAAGATAATTTATACTACTACATACTTGAGTTTGGCCCTTGAATTATAATTGCTGAAAAGGGTATCAAATATCCTGATTTGCACTGAAAGAAAATCTGTAGGGTTTTTTTTGCAAAGAAGCAGTATTTTCATTTTAGTCTATAGTTTTAGTCAAAGTTGTGGGTACTTATCAGATCTAAGGCAGTCACAAAAAAGAAACGTGATAACATGACAAAAGCGTATCAGTGACTTTCCACATGATTCTTGCTATTTGTTGTTATTTAATATCACAGTAAATATAAAAATAATATAGGAAGTGACAGTGAGAAAAGTGAAATCCCCAAAGATGAGTCAGTTCAAAGTAGAGCTGTAGACCACTCCCCCATTGATAATCTCTTTATTGCCTTTGCAAATAGAGGTATTACTTAGGCTGTTAAGTCTTTACATCACTATTGATACATTCCACTTACATGCTTATAGCAGTCAATGCCTTCTAGCTAAAGCAGATAAAAGATTAAACTGGAAGGGCAACCAATGTTGCAGTATTAAAGGTTTAGTATTAAGAGTAATTCTAGTTATATATAGTTCATTGTGTGGACTTTTTGAACACTTCCACTAACATTTTGCTTTTATGTGTGAAAATACATAATTTTGTTGCAACAGATGTTTTTCCCAAGCATTTAGAAAACTCCCCCCCCCAAACATCTCTCAATGCATCTCCACCTAAATTATCATTTTCAATTGAAATATTGCTTTTTCCAGCTATATGTATTAATAAAAACATAACCAGGTTAAAAAGATTAAAATTAATTGCCTGTTTCTTAATTTCATTGTAAACCAGTTTGCATTAGAAACCTAACTGTAGAAATGACAACACATCTCTGCACCGTGTGGTGTATAAGAAAAGTGGGATGTTATTTTCTTTGCTTTACTCCATCAAGTTTGCTTCAGCTCCTGTTTAGAACTGCATGGTAACAAAAACATCATCGACGGATATTGTTGCTATTTGCTATAAGCTAGAAGCACTTTTCCAGGAAGCCTGGAGCTCTTGAGTTCCACAACCACTGTACCTACAATGGTGTAGAGACAAGAGGAAAGGAAAGGTTTGTAGGAAGGAAGTAACTGCACCTGTGGAAAGCCTGTGCTGGAGCAGAGGAAAAGTGTTGGAGAGAAGGATTGGCAGAGAGAAGCTGCTATGTACTGACCACAACCTCCCTGCAGTCCCCAGCCCCCTGCTCTGCACAGGGAGGTGGGTAGAGGAGTCAGCAGGGAAGTTGAGCCTGGGAAAGGGGGAACGAAAAGTGTTGTTGGTCTCTTTGTTCCCCACTACTCAGACACTTTATTTTGCAATAACTTAATCACCCCCAAGTTGAGTCTGTTTGCCCACAACAGTAATTGGGAAGCAGTCTCCCATTTTCCAACCCAACTCACAAGATTTCTCACCCTATGTTCTCTGCTGTCCCACAGGGGAGGTAGAGTGAGTGAGCAGCGGGGTGGGAGTTTGGTTGTTATCCAAGGTTAACCCACCACAAACATCTCTGAAAGAAAAGGCAGGTGGTTTCTGTAGAGAAGAGGGGATGTTAATAAGGAACCAAAATAGCCATCTACTTTGTTCCCAGGTGGTATTTAGCACTGAAGTCTATTTCAGACCTGATGGAGAACTTCTGCGATAAACAGCTTGTCATTTTTTTTTCCTGCTATTGCTGATAAAACAGTAGTATCTGAGGGTTTTTTTGACAATATCTCAGTTTTCCCTTTTCTAATCTGCCACAGTGTAAACAAACTCAAAGGCAAAGATTATTTCAAAGTGCACGTGTTTAAATATGTATGTGTACATCAAGGTGTATTCACAAGTATATATATATACACCAAGAGGGTTCTTTTTTCTTTCTTTTGCAACGTTAAAACTTAAGTTTACACAAATAGCCATGAATCCTTGTGCATTGGTGTGTCTCTGGACACACTGCCTAGGATGGGGTTGAGAGCAGCAGGTCTCATGCTCACTGGCATGCCAAGAGCAGCCAATTAGAAACACCAAAGAAATATAATGTGTTTCAAAATCTGGGTATGTGATACCTATGTTGCAGAATCAGCTAGGGTTTTTTTGGTTGTGAAACTGAGCTCAAAAACCCAAAATGAATTCCTACACTTTGGCAGCCAGATGGCCCTTTCTTGTAACAGCCCAAAGTTTAAGTAGCATTGTGGTTTAACCCCAGACAGTAATTAAGCACCATGCAGCCACTCACTCACTCCACCCCTGCTGCAGTGGGATGGGGGAGAGAATCGGGGAAAAAAAAGTAAAACTTGTGGGTTGAGATAAAGGCAGTTCAATAGGACAGAAAAGGAAGGGATAACAACAACAACAACAACAATAATAATAATAATAATATATGCAAAAGAAGTGGTGCACAATACAATTGCTCACCACACAGTGACCTATGCCCAGCCAATCCCCAAGCCATGGTGCCTGCTGGCCAAGTCCCCCCATTTTATATACTGGACATGACACAATACAGTATTGAATACCCCTTTGCCTCATTTGGATCAGCTGTCCCTGCTGTGTGCCCTCCCAGTTTCTTGTACACTCCCAACCTCTGCTGGCAGGGCAGCATGAAAAGCTGAAAAGTCCTTGACTTAGTATAAAAACTGCTTAGCAACAACTAAAACATCAGTGTGTTATCAACATTATTCTCATCCTAAATCCAAACCACAGCACTATACCAGCTACTCAGAAGAAAATGAACTTTATTCCAGCCAAAACCAGGACAAGCAGTCACGCAGAATGGGATGTCTGAAGTCCTTCTACTTCTGAGGTCTTTAGTCTCATAAATAGTCTCCACTCCCAGAAATATGCCCTAGTCACAAGCCTAGAGGGGAGGAGGAGGGTAAATAATTCTTCAGGAATATAATATTCATGGACCCAGAATGGAAGAGATCAAGAAGTCCTGATGCAATATTTTTTTGATAAAGGCATCAATTGTTTGAAAGTCAGTGTAGGAGAGTGAACCTAAAAGAGAATGAACATGTTTCATTTGTAAGAAATAGGGAAGCACCAATTCTTTTTTCTGTAGTATCCCATAACAGCTTGAAATGTGGACATCAATAAAATTAAAAGACCATCAAACTGTTGACAATTATTTTCTTTCTGGTTTAGGCCAGTTCCAAGGTACTCTGCATGAGTTGCTTCAGCTTTTGAGAGATTCTTTTCCTGATATTGGAAACCAAGAATGGCCATTCTCCTTCCTGTCTAGAAATACAACTTGCATTACTAAAGTAGAAGATGCTTAAGCAGAGTGGTACTAAGCAGCTCTAGACTTATCCCCAAACAGAAATTCGTTAAACAGGGTATCTGCTAATTTCTCCAAGCATCACCTACTTCCCTCTAATCAAAGGCTTAGTGAATGCAGTCCATCATTAAGAAATAAAGATGGGAAAGGTAGATATGAGGTATACTACTTTATGGCCAAGGTAACTAACTTTTGCTTTCTACATCTTAGTAGACGCAGTCTGGAAGACTCTGGGGATCTAACCTGGAGTCAGCAGTTTTCAATACGGGTGGAAGCTGCATTCAACCTGTAGCCTAGAAGAAGGAAAAAGGAAAGTCCATCAGTGTGTTTCTGCATTTCAAAGTTAGGACACATTTATTTCTTGATTTATGTAAGATGAGACAAGGCAGTGTGGGAGACCTCGGAAGGGGACATAATCAGAAATACTTGTGCAGACTGTAGGACTCAATAAAACCCAGAAACTTTATGAATTGAAAATATTTTTGAAGGTAGGAGGGATTTGCATTCATGCTGACAGCTTCTGTATCAAGTTTAGCCCAGTGGGAATTGAAACCGCTGAGATATTAAACCTTGAAAAGAGGGATTTATAATGGAAAGGCTGACAGAACTTTAATTATACCCAGTAGCACTTTAAGCATACTTAAATGTACTGTGTTTTTATAAGGACATTATAAAAACCAAAGGGATAGAGGTCACAGATTAGATTGTGCTGGAGTAACCACTGGAACATCTAAGCCTTTAGGCCACTTTTTGGCTCATGTTGCCTGACTGAGAGATAAAAAGTCAAGTACCTGAGAATCTAGGTAATATTAGACAACAAGATCTCATATTTCTTAATTATTTCACTAACAATATTCACATATATATATATCTTTTTTTCCTTGGGAATGTATAATTGGTAGTCTTTTGCCTTATACAAATACATGAAAAAATCAAAATAAGGATAAAGCATCCTTTCCTTATTCAGAGAGTTTTATGCCCAACCCACCTAGTACATTATAATATTAGCAGGAATATACAATGTCACTAAGAATCTGTTATACCATACCTTTGTGATCTGTTCATTTTCATAGCTCACATATTTTGAGGCTCTCAGTGTATAATATTGTTAAATAGTATACTATATGAACAACTAAGCTGCATATAAACATCTGATTTTTAAAGCAAAAATTTAACACTAGAGAAAGGAGTGAGATTGACATCCCTGGTAAATGAACTTGTTTGTGTACAGAGCAGCACTGTGTCAAACGGCTCAAGCAGAGCAGTGAGTTTAGGACACAAGATCTAATATCAGAAACCAGCAAATTTGTCTCCTGAAGAGGTCACAGTGACCAAAGATATCTCATTAGAAAGGATTAATTTCAAATCTCAGATGGACTGATTCACCTTCTGGTCATGAAGGAACTGAAGGACTATAAAAATTAGTTTGGATGAATCAGTATATGTCAACAAATCCATGTTGCCCAAGTAAGCACCAACAAGGAGTCTTAAAAATACACATGTATTTTATGTATTCTGTTACAAAGATTAAAATAATGTAATACAAGTAATGACTTGTTGATAGGTTCAACTCTTCCACTTTAGCAAAGAATATCAGAGGACAGCTGTCTTCTGTGCTCATGTAGCCTTTAAGCAATTAGTTTATGGGAAGCTACTGTGAGTTGGAAGAATACATTCAGGCTTCACTCTGGGCTCTCTGATGTCCAATGGTTAAAAAAATAGTTATCAAGAGTACCAAGATTTAGCATGCCCAACTTAAGGCAACGTGACTCCCCATGGGACACAGGTCAGCTGTTTCATGGGCTTGGCTTCTATTCCCAGCCAGGACCAAGCCAAGAGTGAATGAATGGCTTCCCAGGTTCCCAATTTGTAAAAGAAAGGGGAGATTACTGACTGGTTCATGGGGAAGCCGTGCAGCTTAGCTATAAAAGTAGTGTAGTTAACAAAAGTAGTGTGGTTAGCAAAAAGATTTTGTAGAAGAGAGGGTGTTCAGGTTGTTTGATACTCTAATCTCCAGTAATAAATACCTTCAATAAGTCAAAAGGCATATTAGAAAGAAGGAGGATATTCTCCATTTTTCATAGTATCTATTATGTCTCTTTCTCAGCACACTTTATGGATAAAGCTAACAGGAAAACACAGGCTGCATTTTGTCAAGTATTTCTAGGATTAATTGTTTAAAATTTTTATACAGAATGAAAACTAGATCTTTTCAAAAACATTTTGTGAAAAGCACATGAGACCAAGAGCCCTCTGTAATCCAAAGACCTTAAACTAAGACATGCAAAATCACCATGTATGTCCCTCCTTTGACAAATGCAGATTAAGGATCTCCTGTGGTCTAGATAAACAATTTACCACTGTTATGAATAGTGATTGATAGCTAACAGTGAGTTATAGCTAATATCACTAATATTAGCTAGCCTGCAAGTACTTAGCTACCTTACAGTCTCAAGCTCCACCTTTGTACCTTTCCAACCAAAGTTATATCAGAACCACTGTTCCTAAGAATAGTTTTGATTTCAGCAAAATGTATTTTCATGTAAAAGCCAGTACTTACAAATAAAAAATATTCTGTGCTAAGCAGTTTTAATGTTTCAGCTTCAAAAGGCAGGAATGTTAATTGAAAAGACCAAGGTACTCATCATTCTAGTTTGTACTTAGGTTGCGTCTACTGTTTCCAACTATTTAGAGATACCGAATAGATAACATAAAAAACCATAGAAATAGACTCAGGAGACAAGGGATCTAATCAACGATGCATCAAGGACCAATTCTTATTTCTTTATTCATTTGTTTATCCATTATTATTACCTTGGGATGGTTAAAAGACACTCATTTATCAACTCTCCCTATTGCCAGTCAAATTCGAGGTCTTCACAGTTTGTTCACTGTTAGAAGCGTGGGGAATAGAAAACAGATTTTCTTTGCTTTTGACTGCAATAACATTTCTAGTATTACCCAACCTCCCTCTTTCTCTGAACATTGTGAGTCAGGGTGACTCACACTCCTGCTTTCTCTAGACCATACCATGAAAATGCATGCATAGATTTACTGCATTTTGGCAAAAGCTGTGAGCCGAAACCTGTGGGACTTTGTGCAGGGCTGTGTTGCAAGACTGGGGGAAATGAAAGCATGCTGGCCATTTGTGAAAGACTGAAAAATAGAAGAGGGAGAGTACAGTCATGGACCAGCTCTACCAGTGAGACAAGAGGTAGATAGGAACATATCACATACACAAAACTTCAAAGGTAAATGTAGATGTGTCATTTCAGGCGCACCTAAAGGAATCACACAATTTAACTTTCACATTTCAAAATGTGAAGTTGGCCCTGTCACTTAGGATAGCAGCCAGTAACTGACTGTATCTGTAGGAGCATGATATTGCAGAAAGGTACTGCATGCTCCTACTGCGCTGTTACAGCCAGTCCATATTCTCCAACCAAATATCCTCTGGAAACAGTACTGCATTGGAAATACTAAATATTATCTCTTTCTTATTTTTTTCTTTTTTAAAATACCCATTGACTCCCTTTGCATACATCAAACAGCATTTTATGGCACACTGTTGTGCTGATGTAGATACAGGAAAAGCAGTAAGCATAATGTATAGGCCATGCAGAGTGATTTATTGAACTGGCTGTTTGGTGAAAAACTAAGCAAAGGGCTAACCTGATTTATGGTTCTAATTTTGTTTGGTCACAATATTACTTGCCTTTTTTGTAGTATGAAAAGATTACTATGAACGATAAACTTCAAAGAATCATTACCTCTGGCATTTGTAAGTGTGCTCAAATTGAGTACTTAATTACAAAATCTCAAAAGCATGTTTTCTACAACTTTTACCTTATTAGGGAAGAGCTGTTTAAATATCTGCCTCATAGAAATGAGCACATATTCTAGGGCAGCAAGCAAAAATGCAAAATCAACTTGTCCTTTAAAAACTAATTAAAATTATTTGTTACACACTTTTCAAGCTTGTAAAATGTGATGATACTAGAATACAAACAAATGTGTATTCTGCTGATAACAGATAATACTCACCAAGAGCTCACGTAAATCAGGTAACAATTAATTTATTTTCCTACAAAATTCAACAGCACCTATTAAGTTTTTTTCATTAAACAACATTTATAATACCATCACTCTGAGGGAGGGACTGAGAGAAAAACCATACTACTATTAAAAATGCAGTTCTTGGAATTCAATTATATGAGTGACTGAAATTGCAAGGAAGAAGCAATGCATTTCATATTTCAATCAGTACTCATTTTGTATTTCAAGTGTATTTGTTGGATCTTTGGTTGTGTGTGTAATTCACATTAAGCAGGATTAGACCTGCTATACTAAGCTTCCTGCAGCAAACAGTTCCTAAGAAAATTTCTCTCTCTAAGCAATTAATTATTGCAGAATAAACATCAGCTTCACTTTTTCCATTTCTTTTAACTTTTCATAATTGTGTATCACAATAAACAAGATGACCTGCTACGGGATTAATAATTTTCACCCACAGATTTAAAGTACCTGTGTTTGCAGTGAGTAATCAAACACTGCAAGACTACTTCATTGCATCTGTAATTGTATTTATAAATAGGGCAGATAGACCAAGAGAAACAAAGGTTTATCCTCTGCCACAACTGATCCTAGACCTATTGAGAAATTCGAGCTGCCTCCAGTGGACTTTGAGCCAGGCTCAAAGGGATCTTGCAAGAAACTTTGTGTTCCTGCCCACAGACCTCTGAGGAGCTCTGTCTTCCTTAAACCAATGGGCTATTTCACAGATTTGCATCCTTATACATTGCTCTACATATAACAATAAATGCCACTATAAAAAAGTGTGCCATATGCAAGATATGAGGAGTGCTGCCAGCTGCCAAGGACCAATCTTCTGGTGGAAGAAGAAGTTTCAGTCTCCTTTGCAAGTTCAGCCTTGCCTACAGGAAAACACTTTGCTTACTTTTTCCTCCATGCCAGCCTCTCATATTTGGCCAAAGAGAAGATCAGGGCACGAAAACTTCCTACAGTTTCCCTTAGAAAGTGGAGGACCTATACTCAAATCCAAGAAGGATAGGCAGTATGTGGGTTCAAAGCAGATGAGAGGATAAGGGGGAGAAGGACAGATAAGGGGGGCAGGGGAAGGTTGAAGGAATAATCAGGAATGGGGCAGAAAACTTATTATAAGTATCTGTGAGATCCTGGAACCAGCAGAGAGCTGGAAAGATCCCCTGTTGTTGTGTTAGGCCTAGCATATATTAAGTATCAAATAATTTTGAATGCATGTGCTAGTGACCATTGCTGAGAAATCGTCTTTGGCGTCTTCTGCCTTGTTTTTGGAAGGTGTGTAAAACATGAGATCACTACAATGACCAATTCTAGGTCATGACTGCACAAGCAGTTGAACAAGTACTGCTGCATAGGCAATAACTTGTGGCAAGTGGGGCAGAAGAGCAAACACATTGACCCTGGAAACTCCCTTGCTGCTAGAGAAATCATGAAGCAGAATTGCACCTTCAGTGACTTCCTGATAAGAAGTGCTGTGATTTCAGGAAACTTATTGACTCTCAGGCAAGACTGAGAAGCAGAATTATGAACCTGATCTGTAAGTCATCACATCGATTACACTGGAAATGAGGGAGAAATCCTAGTGCTATAAGTCTAGAGAAAAAAATAGGTGAAGTTGCCTTCTAGAAATTGCATTTCTAGTTCCCCAGGGTTGTGCATTTCAAAACAACTTTTGGTTAGGCATAGCTGAACTACAAGGATGACAGCTTGCCTTCAAATATAGCCTACATTACCTTTTATGTGTTGCTCTACTTGTCTCTGGCCAGCCTGTGTGGGAGGCTCACAGGACTACCTCCTGCTTTTGGAAAGGAATTGGATCTTGCAGGCATCATCTAGTCCCCTTCCAGCAGAAAGCAAGCTGCAGTGAATCATCCCATGGCTCAGCAATCACACAGAGAGCTCTCCCTTTGCAATGTTCATAGGAAGCAAGCCAGTTTAATACGTTGCAGGCTGCCCCACAGCGTTCATATTGTGTTTCAGATGTGCTGCAGCAAAGTGAGGAACCAGCTTCTGCAGCCTCACAAAGATGCAATTTTAAAGGCTAACTACAAGTCTTTCAATAAATGATAGGTAAGTTATAGGTATCCGTGATCATCCAGCAGATAGAATCAAACATGGCTTTTCATATGCTCTTGGTCATCCTTCCTCAGTATTTTGAGGAAGATGAAAGCACTCTCTACAGCTGATCAAAGCAGTCGGGCTGGTCTTTTTTTTTGGACAAGCAGAACCTAGGAAAGATGGTCACAAACCCCATTGTTTTAACATTTATGGTACCTGGGCTATCCTTTGAGAAGATGTCTCACATTTTATCAGGCAGGAGAGGAAGCAATGAGCATAAAGAGAAACAGCGAAAAGGTGAAGCTTGAAGGCAATAAAAAAGCCAAAGGAAAAGAATGGTATATAATATCAACACAGGCAAAGTAGCTTGAGGACATCAAGAAAGGTGCAGGGACCCTTTCTGACAAGTGGGTGCACAAGGGACTGTAAAGGAAACTAGAAGATGCAGCAAACTTTGCTGATAAAAACAAAACTCATTCTACTTCTTGCTCATGCCATCAGCAACTCTCTCCCTGATGCTGTGTGAGCTAACATCCTTTTTTATAAGTGCTTATTAAAATGGAAACTACTTTCTCATTCTTCAAGGCAGGGCACTACGATAAATCGTAACTATCTCAACAGATACCTTACTCATGTGTTATAAGTTTCCCAGGTAAAAAACCTTATCTAATAAATGGTGCTTTTTTACCCTGAACAGCAGCATATTGTTTGACTTAGAGGATTGTTCTCTGGAAACTTGTGAGCAAGTAGACTATATTCAGAGGTAGTGTCCTTCCCCTTTATAGTCCTCTGTGGAGCTCAAATGCTAAAGGCTTCTTTAACGTGTTGTACATTTTCTCATTTTTTAAAATTGAAATATGCAATTTACAATTCTGTTTATATGTCCCAATATATATCAAAAAATTAATTATTCCTCAATCTGTTTTGAATTCTAGTTTGCACATCAAGTGTTTCTCTTATTGGGAAAAAAAAAAAATCCTTGAATTTTGTTCCAATAAAAACAAAGGAATCCTTAATATTGACTGCTCATACCTTTGCACATTTCAAAGTACCACCTTCCTTTGCAGTGTCTGAACAGCCTTCCTTTAGGATTTTGCTTTTTAAAATGTTAATGACTTACTCCTCCTAGGAGATCACTGTTTCTGGGTAAGTTTGTCAATCAGCATTATATTTGTATAGATACAGTATTAAATATTATACATTTACATGGCAAATACAAACCATATCAATCAGTCAGTCTAGAGAGTTCTCAGTAATCTGTGCCTGTACTTTTCATGGCCCAAGGGAATACTATGTAAGAGATCTGCGAATATTCATTCAAATGCAAATCTGAATTTCACATCACCCTTACTAGTGACCCATTTGTTTTTGCTTTCCTTGAACATTAAAGCACTCAAGCAAATACATGAGAAATTGTATCCACCAAAAACTAGAGAGCGCCACGTCTGACCTAATCCAGCATTGACCATAGTCCTGCTTCAAGCAGGAGGTTGGCCTAGATGATCTTCCAACCAGCATTTTAATGATTTCATGGTTCTGTGATTCTGAAGCTAATTTCCACACACAGGCACACACTTCCACATCCACAAAACTGAACACGTTGTAAGTCTATGTTATATTCTAGCCAATGATCAAAACCAACAGCAAGTGAATGTGCGTAACTAAATTATAGCTTCTCAGAACTGCACGTTCACTTTGACCAGTAGCAAGTCACGCTGAACCGACAAACTAAATAAATAAGTTATGCCATCAAAATGATATTTTTCATTAATCTGTCAAGTTGAAGGAGTTACAGTGCTTGAGAGAAGAGCAAAATAAATTCCTGCATCTTCAGAAGGGAAAATATTGTTGAGTAGCTACTGATTTTTGTACTATGTCCATTACTAGGGGAAAATGTGATGAAAGAGTAAGTTTTCACAGACACAACAAAAAATGATATATTTGATGAAATACAGCCAACTCAAGGGATTGTATTACAAGGAGTTTTATTGGACTGGAAGGAGGTTCTTACTAGGCTTTCCTAAAAATCTGAGACCAAACTTATTTAACATTTTAATATCTGAGTTAGGCAAGCAATATAGGTGTGCTGAAATGACATTTGCTGGTGACAGGAAGTTGCATTACACATCAGTAAAGAGGAATGTTGCAATATTTTGTAGAAACAGGTAAATGACTCTAGAGATTACAGTAAAGAAAATGGTTTAAAAGTTAATTGTACAAAGTGCAAAGTGATGCACTGGGGGATGAATACCCAGAACCGCTTTAACAGCTATAAGTTTGCTAGCTAGAAATGGCAGAAGAGAGAGACCTGTATGTAGCATTATGACTATGTCCCTCTGCTACCTATAATGCATCAAATGAAGTATTTCTAATTTCTCTTAGCTTTTTTTTTTTTAATGTACTTTTAGAGTTTCAGTTCACATGACAAAGAAATGACTGTATGAGATTAGGTAAGTAGTCAAAAGTACAATTTAGAAACTGCAGATATTCATAGTAAATCAGTTTATTTGACAAAAAATATATTTACCATAAACTGCAATCTGCCCCCTGAAAAATGAATAAAATAAAATTTGAAATGAAATAAATAGATGAATATACATGGTATTGGAAAAGTTCTAAGATAGGTCGCTAGTTGTAACTTCCCTCAAGAATGTGATCTCATCTCCCTGAAGAACACTATAGCTGACCTGTGGACAAAATACAACCAGGTGATGATATTCATATTCCAGACTAGGGAATACAAGATGTGTCTAGCTTTCCCTCACACAGAAAAGTTCCAAAGTCACACAATACTGAACAACATACTTTTTCTTACCATACATTTGGGTCTTGCTGGGAACTCATCTGTTGGAAAAGACACAGAGAGAGAAGGACCTGAAGGCAGAAGTCTGATTTTTTTTCTTGTGAGTATTTTTCCCAAAAGATTTCACTTTCACACTATTTCTTCCTGGCAATGCATATTCACTACCTTTCCCAAAGATAAAAATATTTTGGATGATATGGAGGAGGGAAATGACAGAGCAAATGACAAGATATGTTATCCTCGTTTCCACAGTGTGCTGCTCTATCCAAGGCCATTGCTAGACACGGACATCTTGCCTCATTTCAGGCACTGTAGGGTATCTCACCTTGGTGTACAGCTGCAAAAGGCTGTGAGTCTCCCGTAAGTCCTGTGTCAGAGCTACCAGCCCCGTGTAGATGTTTTTATACCTTGAGCTATCTCATACAGCACCACACGCCTATGTCTAGGCACACTGAACTGTGTCCTACATCTACTTTCGGGTGAACTGAATGGCTCTCTGGGCTCCACTGACTGTATTGTCTCAAGGTGGGATTCAGCATCTTAAGTTGTTCTATGTTATGTGTGATATGTACACCATACTAGCTGATAGGATAGGTGGCCTGGAGGCCAAGTAGGTGCCCAGAATATCTAAAAATGGCACTATATTTAGGTCATCTACTTCCACTGACTTTAATGGAACACAAACAACAAGCTTATATACAGATGCCTGTGTTTATATACTGAAGGTTGGGTGCCTACAATCTGGAGATGAATTCCCAGATAGTGAGCAATATCGCATTGCCTAAACACAGGCACCTACTATCCTTTTAGGCACTGTGGAGTATCTCACTTGACCTTCACCATGCCATATGGAGAGATTCTCTGTAAGCCCTGAGTCCAATCTGTGAGGTCAGTGCAGGTCTGTCTCCAATTCCATAAGGCAAGTCAAACTGGTCTATTGGCTGCATGGTTATGACTCACACTGGGAGTGACAATGCTGTGTAGAGAGACATGCTACATCTGTATTAGCAAGTAGTGCAGCCCAAAAAGAAGAGATAGCTAGAGTGAAATGGTGTTGAGATCCCAACTTTATTATTAAAGCTTTTTATTTTGGATTAGCTCTAGACTGGTCTAGGGCCTGGATGCTCGTTAGCAACTGGAGGTGAACATGTTTCAGTCTGAAAAGAAAACTAATTCATGCACACTCATTTCTGTGATCCATTTCCATTTCTGTGATGGAAACAAAAGTATGGGAAGGCGGGGACTGCAAGAAGATTTGTTTTGGAAGGATGCTCCTGCTCCCAACTAAAATGTAATTGTAGACACTCCAACAATCTAGCTCAAGTATAAAAAAAAGATGTAGTTGCAATAGCCAAAGGCTTTCTGTCTACTAATTTGTCCCTTCCCTCCAGAGGAAAAAAGGGTGGAAATGAAAAGGAAGAGCTTGTCCTTACTGTGTTGAATTAACAAAAATGAGTTTTTTCATTAAAAGAATGCATTGTCAGTGAAACCTTATTTTTCTAGGGGGAAAAAAACGTATCTTCAACCAGGTTTAGCTGTTTGCTATATTGCCCTTCTCTGCAGCACTGGAACTGAATCATTCCTGGTAGCACAGCACTGAACTTCCATAGGGCAATAGTCCAATCCTCTCTGATAAATGCTGTTCTCCACTGTGGTATATAGCGAAATTCTCCCTGCTCTTAATTAGCTGCACATATCTCATTAACGAGCTTTAAATCAAAGCCAGTCAGAAAGTGGCTACTGTCTCCTCTTGCAGGAGGGAATATTTCCTCCCTGTTACCCTTAGAGAATCACTAAACAATCAGCAAAGGAGATTTCAGAATAATGTGTCTCCTTGTCCCCTAAAGCTATGCAAATGATCTTTTTTATAACACTTTTCAATCTAATTGACACTTGTAATAAAATTCTGCCTGTACTGATCAATCTTACCTTAGAGTCATCCCACACTATTCCTTTAAGTAGTGCCCTTCAATTAAAACTTCCACAAGGCTGTGAATACTGTAATAATCCACTTGTAGGGAGTGGGAGTTACTTGTTGCTCTCAGGATTTCATTAAAGATATTTAAGACTATGTATTTTAGGGCAATGGATTTGTGAAGGGACCTTTGTGAGCTTATGAATTCCACATGCTGTTTAATTATGTCCAGGAGTCCATTGCATGAACTCAACGAAAACCATCCCATGGTTTCAAACAGAACATAGCTCCAGCTATCTTTATTTGGAGCATTCTTCCACTACATATCAAAATAATGACAGAAACCACACTCTGTCAATAAGTGAAATACAGTTTTAAGCAAATAATCCCAATAACGTAATTCTAGATTGATCATCACTTGAAAATGCCAATTAATTATTCTGTGCAAGATGAATCACTACCAGCCACATCCATTGTTGAGAAAACTGGTAAAGTACTTGATGGAGGATTCAAAAGCCCTTCAGAGAGCCAAAATAAACTTTACAAGAGAGATAAATAATTCATTTTTATGCACAAACAAGATATCTACAAAAAGGTATAGCAGTTCTCCAGAACGGTGGCATAGCTGTCTATATCATAAAACATTTTATATATCAAATGAACAGTCCTGCACACTTCCAGCCTCGATCTCTGTGATCTCTTCCAACAGGGAAGCTGGGGGAGTTTAAAACTATTGCCACTTTTACTAGTACTGATGGCAGAACTGAATGAAAAATGAACATTGTTTTTCACCTTATATTTAAGATAGTTTTAAGATTTTTTACATATTATTGAAAAAATTGCAAAGTGTTATTAAAGAAACAAGGAAATAAAAGCTTAGTGTCCCAATTCTTGTGAGAAACAGGAAAAAATAGCACATGATTGTCTAAAATCCTATGTATCAAGAGATTGTTATATTTTATTAGCTACAAAAAGCACATTTTGGGATTGTATCTATAAAAATATTGTTACCTCTGTCAGAGCTTTGAGAACTTCAATTTTATTTTTTAACCCTGTGTAGATACATTTCTGATAACACTGCAATATTGTAATTTCTTCTTTCAACTTCAAACCACTAATAAAGCATGTTAGAGAGAACTGCTGTAATTCATAATACAAGCATACATCATAACTAAAACCCGCTTCTGTACGGTGAAGCTTAAATGCTTAATTTACACTATGTATTTATTTACTCACTGAGTAACTAAATACCTACAAAACAAATTGGTAATACATTCCTGTCTAGTTTTAGCAGGATTTGTGCTGCTAATGCATTGCAGAATGAAGGAAAATGTGTTGCCTTATCATCACAGATTATTGGTACACTTGAAGTTCTTTATCAAACTACAAATGTAATGATTGGAAAATGTATCAGAAAATTTCACTAAACCTGTCAGAAAAATCTGAACAATAAACAGCAAGAGGAGATTATGAACTAATTACTCAATTAATTTTTTTACAAAATATCACTTTTTTGCTGAAGTGGCAGGATTGTTCAGCTCATGGAGTTGATTTGCACAAAACCACACATTTCCAAAATGTTATCAAATTGTAGTGGAGTAAATGCTGTAATTCATAATCAATGCCTGGTTTTGTACGAGTTTACAAGAATCATCAGGGGTATTTAAACCAGAGGCTTTTGTTTCCCAAGAAAAATTAAAGGTGTTGGTTTATTAGAAATGTTAGAAAGAATCAAAGAGAGGAAGCTACACTGCAAACTGCTATGAGACAGACCTTTGGGACAGCAGATGTAATTTGTGATTGACCAAAACCATCCACTGATCAATGTAAAAACCTGCTTTCAGTTTTGATGGATTTCAAATATGCCACCTATTTCCTGCTTTCCTTATGCTAAGATCCAAGGAGCTTATTGAAAAAAATTGAAATTTTGGGAAGAAAGTAAAACAAATTCCCCCCACAAACTCCATTTTCTATCTCTTGTATTATTTTTCCATTGTAAACATTGCCATAGGTGTATAGGGCATACCACAAAGGAAGAGAGGTCACGATTTGTCTTCACAGAGAGCTTATGGGAAGCAATGGCCTTCAAATAAAGGTGTTTTGCATCCCTTTCAGAAATTCTGTTGCATTTTTGAGGCACAGGGATAGCGTCTGTAAGTCAATTTGCAACTGATCCAAAGGCATAAGCTTGATTCACACTTATGCTGAAAGCCACACCTAACTGATCTAGAGATGGACGCCTGTTTCAGGCGGCTTCCAGCTGGCTGGATATGATTTTAGTTGCTGAATGGTTTTGGTTACAGAAAGTGAGATGATTTAAATTTGCTAGCCACCTAAGTTCAATAAAATATTGAAGCCATCTTGTTTCTAAACTTAAGTGTCTTTTATTTAATCAGAATTTTTCCCTAAAACCCATATAAATTTTAATGCATATTTAGCATAACCATTCAACATAACCAAGAGAAGAGAGATCTATGTGTTTTGGCATCTGGACAAGTCAGAAATATGCAGATACCAGCGGATGGCATTTGGGTAAACTCGCTAAAATATGGACATCTATGGGAGATAAGAACATGGTCCTGTCCTGTTAATGGTACCATAAAGAGCAAGGCCAACTGCGGTCTTGGCTTACTCCCTACCTTGCAGTTGCCTTGACTGCTAAACTTTAAAAAGCGTAACAAACTTGAGGACAGTGGAAAGCATAAACAGGTCTAAATTCAGCCTAAACTTTTTCTTGATTGTGTCGGTTACATTGCGTGAAAGAAAATTAAAAGTGCCTTCAGCTGCTCAGTGCAGATATCTGCGTCGGGTCAGTGTCCCTGATGGAGAGCAGCAGCCTGTGTGACTGCGTGAGTCAACTTATCATAGGGTGGATATCTAAACTACACCAAAATAACTGAACTCTAGAAATGAACTATACTAGAAATAGAAATATGCCTATTTCTCTTTCCATTATCTATAAAGGGAGCCTACAGTGTCTGGCTCAGATGTCGTCATCTACTTGTGAGATATCTAAAATTAGGTTAGATGAATCATGTCCTGTGAGTATCAGAAAAGAGTTGACTGGCTTGTCCCACACACATCCAACCCTCTGAATACATCTGAAAATCAGTCAGAGCTCACATCACGGGCCATGATATTTCCTAGACACCTTACCAAAGTTTGTTATGCATGCTCAGTAATGCCTGCACTTGGGGACAGTGAACTTCACCTTACAGGGCTTGGTTCATTCACTGTAATCAGATTCTGTCTAAATTACTGAAATAGCACTGTGTTGATCTCAGAAAGCAAAACAATGGTAGTGTCCACTTTTTATTCCTATCCAGGGGATTTTCTCAGATTGACTGATTTTTAAACTTTGTTTCTGCATACCAGGAGTGTACCTCACTCAAGAGGTTACATACAACTGCAGGACAAGAAGGTTGTCACCCTATATGGATGCATCTTTATTGTTCTCCCTGATTCTGATTGGTGTGTAGAAAGGCATACAGGATTTAAAAGGTAGATGAAGAGACCAAAATAAGAGAGACTATAGCTGGATAAGCAAGTGACTTCTCCAAGGACCACTGAGTTGGTCACTTCTTTTATAATCAACTGAAGCAGGAGACACAAGGCTATTTTCTGGGAAGCTTCACTAACTAATAAATTTTGTGTGGAGGAAGGAGCTTCCTCTCACCAAGAGGCATCTGCCCTCAGCTTTCTGCACCCCAGCAAGGGAAGGTGCTTCTATGAGACCCATTCAGACCATCCTCAGATCTGCCCATGCCTGAAAGTTACCTCCAGGCTGTTCCAGACAGTCTCCCGATTCACTGAGTTCCTCTACAGAGATGCTTTAGATCCTTCTGTGGTCAATGCAGAGGAGTGGGCTCCTGACCTGCAGTCCCTTAACTGGTTTTCAGAAATATTACGTCCCTCTTTTAACCATGTAAGCTACCTAGGCTTTCAACTCTGGAGGTCTTAATCACTCTACAGAGACCAGAAATCCACTCTTAATGTTTGTAATATGGTGGACAGGTCCTTACATAGGCCATTGAAGATGCTCCTCTGTGGGAGACCTCGGCTGGTCCGAGGGATCAGAATGCAAGTTTAACATTGACCTTGAGCAGATATCCTTGTAGCCTTGAAGAGACTGGAGAGTCCCGAGAAAAGCTGAGCAAACAAGTCTGAGGAACTGTTAGACTACTGAACACAGTGATAAACATTCTAAGGGTTGGCAAACATCCTGGCTTTGACCAGAGCATGAACAGCGCGTGATCAACAATTGTATTGGCTGGCTGGCACGTGATGTGAGAGTGGATTGGACAAAAGTAGAATGGTGGAGTATATAAAAAGGCACTGCTTGAAAAATACAGTGTGATTGCTGCAACTGGATATTCAGTGTCGTGCCCGTCTCTACAACACTCCTCTGCCTCCAACCCAAGGACTTTTTCAACTTTTTTATACTGAAACTTTGGCACTAGTTAGGCATAACTAGGCCAACTGATGTGACTAGTTGGCAACTTAGAATGATTATTGCTTGTTGTTATTTTACAGATATGAAAAAGCAGTAAATAACGCAGCTCCAAATCTGTACACTTCTATAGATATTAGCTTTGGTAAGCCTATGTATTTTAAACCAAAAGCTGCATATGGGAGTAAACTGCCCCCCTAGAAGTTCCTGTTCTTTGATTCCTAAGGAGAAGAAGGCACAGTCTGGAAATTTCAGAATTTCAGTGGCTGAATATCCCAGAGAAGACACTGAATGTTGCATTCATTTATTTCAGCCCTAAGTTCAGCTCAGATCTAGCTGAGCTGTTGCAGTGCTCAACAGTTTCTTGCCATTTTCGCCACCTACATTAGTGACATTTCCTAAAAGCATCTCCTTGCTAGCTAACACCAGTTTGGTTCCCCTGGGGCTAGCAATAATTTAAAATATATTTATCCACTTAGAAAGAGACAGATCAAATAGTAGCTGGGTTAGAGGGGGGAAAAAGCAACAGCCAAGACTTGAGGGGATTCTTAGGTTTCAAAATAGAAAAGGTTGCTTTTATACTTTTTTTGTTGTTTTTACATTATACATTTTTCTAGCATCCCCACAAATATGCTGATAGAACAAATGAATGTATTCTCTATGAAAAAAATCTGTGACAGTTTGAAGGGCACAGGATTCTTCTGTTCCAAGATCTCTCTGTGGACACTGCCCAGAAGTGATGGGAATTCCTAGGCTCCAAGTGCATACCACTTACATTAATTATTGAAATAAACTTCATATCAGGTTCAGCATTTTAAAATATATTTATTTGCACAGAAGAAGAAAGAGGTAGGACGCCTCCGATGCTTCTGCCATCTGCTCCTTTGAAAAGAAGACTCATCTCCTTGTCTCTTGGCATAGATAATTTCTTATTTACAGAGCTGAAAAAGCAGCTCCAAAAGCCTGTGTTAAGCTGAGGACTTTGGTATCATAAAACAATGTCTCTCAGTTTTATATTCCATTTTACAGTTCAGAAGTCCTTGTCATGTATATTCATCCTTGAAGATCAGGGTCCCAAACAGCTTAAGGTGAAGCTGACATTGAAAACTTGCCCTCCTGGTTTCTCTTCTTTGCTTATCTAACATTCTGTCTAAGGCAGCTGACATCTCAAAGTGCTCATGCTATATTTAAAGCATAGTTACTGAATTAAAATCAAGCTAAGAGTTAAAAGCCACTCATTCTGGTGTTCTAACTCCTTCCTACCCACCACACAAAGCTTTCAAATTCCTAATTTTTGCACGTTGCTCTTCAGTAGGTAGTTTTTATACTAGTTCACCTCTAAAGGTAGTTGTTGTGTATCTGGGATTCTGGTATCATTCCCACAATTAGGAAATTGATTAATTCTCCACCTACACATTTTTCTACCATGTTTATATCACAGGCTGACATCTTAAAAACCAAAAGGAATCAAAGTCCAAAAATATAGTATTGGTAAGACATCTACAATCACTTTATCACCATGTAACTTAATAGCTGCTTCCCACATACTTGTGCTCAAAACCAATTTAAAAGAAAGTATTGGGAGTTTCATTCAGTGTTCAGCAGGAACTAATTTTCAGTGAGCTAATAATCCCCACCCATGCAGCCCTCAAAACAAGAACACAGTAGTGGCTGGCCTTTTTCTCCATAGCTGATTGATTTTCCTTTGAAAACTCTGAGATATGAGAGATATCTCATCATGGAGAATATTTTCACAGTGGAGCACATAGCAACCTTCCCAGAACCAAAAAGGAAGAATGGAGTTTGCAAGAAGCAGGTTTGGAGAAGGTTTCAGGAAATCTGCTGTGAGGATTCTCACCTCCAATGTAAATGCCTACAAGTTCATCACTTTATATGCCTTTTATATACATACCAAGCTTTTTTTGTTTGTCCTTTGATTGCTAAGGTTCAGTCTTTCCAGGGCCTTCCACAAAGCTGCCTGTCTTTCAAAGCTGATTCAAGACTCATGTACTGAAGACTATGATCGTGTCCATCCTTGATCTCAAAATCCCTTTTGATTCCTTTTCTTCTCATAGACCATTCAAATTCATTTGCTTGCCCCCTGCTACAAACCCTGCATGGTATCAGAGAGGGATCAATTCGACGTTCCCCCTCTGCAAATGAAGCAGTGTCATTTGTTCCCCTTGTTCTTGCTCTCTTTGGTAATTTTGTGATTAGTATTTTGCCTCAACATTTACAGCATCCTGACAATAACTTAGGTCAGTTCTAAACACTATAGTTTCTTTATTTGTTGTGTACTTCTCACCTAAAATCATCAGCAATGTTTGTGAAGAACATGAATTGATTGTAAATCAACTTGGGAGTAACTGTGAACTAATTAGCACAGGGTATTTTAACATAAATTGAATGGATGAAAAGAACTGTTCAATTAAACACCTGTTTGTTGAATGAGGTTTGTCCTATTTGATGAATGAGCCTGCAAAGTTAAACAACCACCCAGGTAAATGCCCTTTTATCTACTGAACTCTTCATCACTGTCTATTACGTTTCAAACCAGATGTAGAAATTGGGACTTTTTAAGAACTGTTGTCTTGTGGGTTTGCATTAAATAGAGCAAATAGCCATATGTAAAATGTTTGGCAATACCTTTCTGTGGTCACTTTCCTTTATGATTGAGTGATGGACAGACAGCTAAGGAGGAAAAGATACAGTCTTGATTTAAAATGGTCAGTTTGGTAGCAAACTGGACCCACCTGCTGATGCAGAGTACACTACTGGAGGGTTTTTTGCGAAAATGGGGCAAAACCAGCTTCAGAGTGAAGACTGAAAGATCTTTCTCTGTCACAGAAAATAAAATTTGTCACTTTTAAAACTGAAAGAGACTATTATAATCATGTAATATGATCTGGATAATACAGGTTTAAGTAAGTGCTTTACTCATTAAACTCTATGTAGAGTCCATGACTCCTGTGGGGGATAGCATATCCCTTACAAAGACATCCAGTTCTGATTTTTAAAAAAGGGAGAAAGATGTTAGAAGCAAATTATCTGTTTTGATGTTGACCTCTGCTTGAAAGTGATCTTTTTTAATCTACAGTAATGTTACATTTAATCAGGAGAAGACAGATAAACAAAGTACCTGGGGAGTTACTTGTGACAGGTACTCATGAACCAAAACAAGCGAAAAGACAACTGAAATCAAATACCTATTGTCAGTGCAAGAGCAATATCGATAAAAGCAAACTGAATGTTTTGTTTGAAATCAATTCTGCTGAGCCAGAACTAACAATGGCTGCAATGCTAAGATTCCCTAGAACAACGAGTTTTAAGACTCACATATATTTTATTTGTTGATTTTCTTTCTGACCTGGAGCATTAAATTCCAGGAGGACTTTCCAAAGATTATCTTCTAAAGGCACCTGGTTATTGGTGATATTTTCTTCCCCAAAATAGCCTAAGGTATTGTGATTCTCTTCCTCTGCAAACAGTATTCTGAAAAATGACTGATTATCAAAATATTTCTAGGATATAGTAATAACATGTTCTGAAATAATTCTGCCTTGGTTGTTGCAGTGGGACCTGGCATGCTAGGGCAAAATTATGACCACTGGTGGTACACTTCACAGACAGAAAACAGAGGGAGAAGGACGCAAAACTCAGTGAAGACTCTCTTTAAGAATTTAAAGATAAATAGGCAAAAAGTCTGTGGGGGATCACTCTGAAGTAAAAATCACAGTGAACTCAATCTGTTTGCTAAGCTGATATGTCTGATATTATCTAACATTGTTATAAAGTAGTTTGGCAGCCTTTTACCTTTTAAAATCATAATTTGCTTAGCTCTCTTTTGTTTTCATCCTGACTATTGTAAATTGAGGATAGATTTTTTTTTTGACCACTCTAAAATTATTGCCATATACTGAAGACCATACCTTAATCTTACTCATACATGTGCTACCTGAAATCAATTGATTTGTACAGATGAAAACGCACAAAAAATTGCAAGAGATTTGCTGTAACATCCAGAGTTTTTCAAATTTCCCCAGAAATTAGGACTTGTCTAGAAACGTGCTAGCAGGTTTGAACTTTAGCTCTCAGGAAAGGAATTGAGGATGATTAGTACCTCTTCTGAATGAAGTCACACCAAAGTCCTCTCCGGTACTGTAACAGCAGCAAAGCAAACTACTGTGTCTTCCATTTAATATAATTAAGAAGTAGCATGAGAAATGATCAATGAAATTGTGCTGGCAGTCTGAGTATTTCAAGCAAGCAAATAAAACTGTAACACAGGCATACAGATCATGAGGGTTTTTCTTACCCCCCCAAAAAAGTTCTTTTTGGTTCCTTCATGGCTTTTTAGCCTTCAGCCTTAGTTCTTCAAGCTTTTCTTTGCAAGCACAATCAGGTAATTAATTTTTAAAATTCTTTTTAAGAAAAATTAATGATCAGACCTATTAGGACTTCTTAAAAAGAAATAGCCAGGTTTACTACAGAATGGGACAGTATGTTTGAATTCAGGTGTTTTTCTAAATGTGACCCATTTTGAAGGTTTTTCTCACTGTTGAGTGTTCAGGACATCTCTTCTGCGTGGGGGCTCATGGGTGTTCAGTAAGCCATAAGGTCAAGCTTGACTCTTACTCTCAGGGTTTCGCTCTCAGGGTTAGTTTGGTTTGGGAAACTTCTGCTATACACAAAGAAAAACTGTGTTTTCCCTTGCAGAGTAAGACTATAAAGCCAATAGTTACTCAGTGCACATGATACAGGTAAGTAGAAGAAGTGGTGGGAGAGTGGGAACGAAGATGCTAAATATTGACAGCAGTGGGGTAGGAAGATGTTGGGTCTAATCAAGGTTATGCCACTATCTCGGTGAGAGATGTTAGACAACTGATCCATCTGTTCTTTCATGAATCACCTGGCACAAGGAATGATGATTAGATGCCTCAGTAGTGCTCATGATGTTTAAGTGGTGTTTGAGTAGTGTTTTAATTGTCTTGCAAAGGCAAGAAAGGGAAATAAATTTAATTTAGCTAGAATGCTAGACTGGGATTTCTGCTTAATTGTAGAAACAGGCCTTGGAAGACTGTCCTCAAACCAGAAGGAGAATCAGCAGGTTGCCAGCACAGGGACATTTGGGTTGACTGAGGTGGGACAGTCAGGAGATGTTAAGGTCCCCTGCTTTTTACTGCATCTAGCAGTGATGGCTCCAGAACTATAGCATGCGTGCTGCAGGATGCAAAGGGTGGGACCTGGTCTCTCTGCCTGAACTGGGATGCCTGATTTGCATCTCAATTGTCCATGCTCAGGGAAGCAGGACTCAGAGGTGCAGAAGCTCCCTATCTAGTCCATGAGAAAACGCAGGTGAAAGCTCCACAAGGATAACTTACCTTTGGTGCCCAAGCTAAATACATATTTATCTACA
This sequence comes from Pandion haliaetus, assembly GCA_013401275.1. NCBI lineage: Eukaryota > Metazoa > Chordata > Aves > Accipitriformes > Pandionidae > Pandion > Pandion haliaetus. Next base: position 45,836 of record VYZV01047211.1, on the reverse strand, counting down.
AGGCCCCAAATCACCTGCTTTTCTCTACTGACTGTGCCAGATTTTAGGTACTGTCTTTTGGAGGATAGCAACGCTGTGCATCTAATGTACAGATGCAGTTTAGGGGCTGAACTGAAGGTGATGACTTTCCTGTAGCAATAAGGAAAATCTTTCAACATGTACCAGCAGCTCCCTCAGTCTAACAGGCAGTACTCTCTAGTTCCTCGTGTGGTGAGACTGACTTTAAACAATCTTATCAAATGCAGAAAATCCATGTGTGGTTAAACTCTAGACTTGTGCCTTCTGAGAACCTACAGCCAGCTTAAACAAGATGACTTGAATTTCTCAGCGTGAAAGAAAGTGTCTACTGTATAACATTTCATAAACTATTTCCTTTTGTGATTGCATTTTTAATACAAAAATGTTACCATGTTTTCATTCTGTTCAAAATTTGGGGGAGAAACACATTTCTGAACAATTCCTTCAGATCAAAGAGGCCAAACTTATTTTGGGAACGCACAGTTTCAGTTTTAACAAAACCAGTAGCATTTAATCTATTGACCCTATCAGCAAGGTGGGATTAGATGGTGGTGTAAGGTGCTTCTTTTTGCTGCAGAGGCATTAAGAAATGATACAAAGATGACTCTGGATTGCCAGACCTTTTCGGAGGAGAACAACTGTGCAAAGCTGGTTGCTCACAGACACCTCTACTTTTTTCTCTGCATAAATCCATCATCTTGCCACAGACCACTTTAAACAAATAATAAAATTCCTTTCTATTATCACCTCAGTCACTATACAGCATTTTCAATTGCACAATTTTTTTATTAAACAAATTAAACACTACATATTAACTCTAACTGCAGTAACCTCCCCACTATGCACCACAAGCAGTTTTACATCTGGTAGTATCTGTACTGAAAGTACCATTCCATGTTTGCAGTTACAGAAATGGTTTTCTTTGCTCATCAGAGAGAGACAGATTTCTTTTTCTCTTAAAAAGACACATAACTATGCAAAATTAATCATTGTGCTTCAGCAAGCATTCATTCTTACAAAAAGTACCTTGTAGTGTCAGTTTTAAGTGATAGGGTGTTATGGGTTTGTGTGGCGCAGTTTTCCTTGGTGGCAGGGGAGGGGGGCTGCAGAGGCGGCCCCTTTAAGAAGTTGCTGGAAGAATTCGCCGCCCCAAAATGTCGGATAAAGATAAAGAATTCGCCGCCCCAAAATGTCAGAC
>VYZV01047211.1:24864-44217 GCA_013401275.1 Pandion haliaetus | reverse complement strand
GCTGACTCAACCCCCATCCCCTGTTCCCCTGTGCCGCCGGGGGGAGGAGGTAGAAAGCATCGGGAGTGGAACTGAGCCGGGAAGGAGGGAGGGGTGGGGGGAGGTTGTTCTGATGTTTAGTTTCCCTTCCTAATACCCTTGTGTTTTGTTTTTGTTTTGATTTGTAGTAAATTAAATTGATTTTGTTTTTTTTCCCAAGTTGAGCCTGTCTTTTGCCCATGACCATAAGTGGGGAGTGATCCCTCCCAGTCCTTGTCTCGACCCACAAGCCTGCCTTTGTATTTTCTCCTCATCCCAACGTGGCCAGGCGAGGGGGTGGGGGGTGAGTGAGCGGCTTCGTGGTGCTTTGTTACCGACTGAGCTGACCTGAAACCACGACATAGGGATATACTTATTTTTTGTTTTATTTCTTTCTTAAAAGTTTTTCAGGATATGTTCATATAAAAATTGTCAGGTTTAATACAGTGTGGTTTTATTGGCCATCACCACAACTTCACGGGGAGCACCACTGAATGCCCATCCTATACTCCTCACTAACCTAAATATCACATATGCATATCCATACTTTTCTTATATATCCCATTGAAAGGCGTGGAAAAATTTCCATCAGTATTTTCAGTTACAGTACCTCAAGCTTCTGGAGTTTCTTTCTAGGTTGCCTGCAGAGAAATGCCTGTTTATTGCGGTGTGTATGTTGCAAGCTCCATTTTGTCATCATTCTTATGTGTAACTTTCTGTCTTACACATCTGTTGCATTGTCATTAGCCTGAATGGTAAACTTTTTAGAGCACAAATTGTTTTTTATTAGATTTTGTAGAAGATGTGTTAGATATTGTCATCACAACAAGTCCTGTTACAGAGTTGAAGGCTTTTGAGCCATAAAAAGTGGAGTAGCTTGTGACCTACAAGGGGACGTCACCTGGGAATGAAGTGGTGGCTATTCTAGCACATGCTTCCCACAAGGACCATCAGCCAAAACCCTAACACTCTCACCCACAGTCTCTGCTAGGTGGTGAAAATGCACAGACTATTCCTGCAGCATGGGACAAAGTGAAGAAGTCCTTAAAGTCAACCCGTACTTGACATTTTGCTGATTGGAGTGAAATCAGGGCTTTCAGAGCCTGCTGCAGTGATAATGGACCCATGCTGAGGAAGGGCACCCTCTCCTGGCACAGCACCTACAGTCTGTGGTTTTAGTTTCTTCTTTCTATCCACTCGGGGCCCCTGCATTTCCTCCAGCAGCAAGTTGAAAGCTATTACATACAGGTTCATTTTTAAAATATGAGCTGAGCAAAATCATCTCCATGTACTATTTTCCAGTTGCTCAGACTGAGGGATGGTGCCTTGTGTGAGAGTCACAGTCCCTGTGATTGAAATTCAACCAAAAAAGTCCTCCTCTGACACTTTGCTGTGCTAGAAATATGCTGAGACCTGATGTGGCTCTGCCTTAATATCTCTGCTGCCTACCCCAGGCCTGAAAATGTTGGGTACTTTTGCCGGTGTGTGAATGGCCTCACTGAATGGGGGGAAAGGCCAAAAGAATATGGACCTTTGCATCCCCCATTGCAAACAAAAGGTGTACAGACAGAAGGAACTTGGGAAATAACGCCTTGCTGCACTAGTCATGTGAATTGGCCACAAGGGAAAAACCTTAGGAAAGTATATGAGGGGATAAGCAGAAGAGCTAAAAGGCATCGTGGCCTTCCGAAATGATGTGATCCCCCGCTTATTGCAGAATATTCCATTTAAGCAAGAATAAGCCACCCCTGAACCCTGCAGTGGTGAGATGCCTCCTCCTCCAACCTGTGTGTTTGTGCCACCTTTTCCTCTGTGCCTGCGTACAGCAAAAAATCATTATTAGTGGAAAGGAAGACATAAGTGAAAGGATTCTGGAAATTCTGGAGGTACCAAACAGTTTTTGCTGAGCTACAGGACAACATGTAACAGCACTATGGAGGAGAAGACAAGCACTGTGAATGAAGTGGCACCCTATTTTTCTGCAGGCACTGAGGAATTTCTTCATGGATTCAAGTGAAGAGTGGGGAAGTGGTGCAGGCCTTTCTCTTTCAACCAACCTATCTGGTGCCAATATTTTAAATTATAGGCTTCAGGTGCAAACTCCAAGAGCCTGAAAGCATTGCTCAGCATGCAACAGTTCTTTAATCTCGGGACAAAGAGGATCCTTTGGTTGCCTCCAGCCATTAATCAGAAGTTTGGAAATATTGCTTCTTACACATCTCTATCCCAAGAGCAAAATTAACTTACGCCTCTTTCTCATGGAGATAAAACAGCAGAAAATGTAAACGACAAGTGATGCTGTACTAGGGGAATAAGGCAAAAGAAATGTTAAAAACTGATAGCTTATTCCCAAAGAAACAATATGAGCTCAGCCAAGCAGAAAAATGTGCAAATACTACTCTTAATTCACTCTAAACAACTTGTCATTTATAATATTTTCTTTAGTTTGTCAAATCACAAACTCTGTGGGTAAACTGCTGCTATTTCTCTTGTGTAGTTATTTACCTGGGGAGAAGAATGGAAACCTGGGCAGGGGGTTGTAGAAAGCTATTTAAAAATTATCTGGCACCCTAGAAGTTAACACTGAGGTGCTTGTGGTAGCAGTTTGCTCTCATTTGTGTATTTGATTCCTTTTAAAGCTCAAATATATGATGGTTAAATCTCAAAATTTCCTTTTATTTTTGCTTTTTCATAATGCTGCTTTAATATTAATTTATTTCTAATACATGCAGTATAGAGAAATCTGTACACACATGTATGTGTAGAAGTAGGAGGTTGGAGGGCAAATTACTAAAATGATGAAGTGGCATAGACTCTTTAAGTCTTATTGACTTTCAGGGGAGCTATATTTAAAGCTAGTCTTTGCAAGGAAATTGATGGACAAAGTTTTTTTGTGAGGTAATGAAAACTGTGCACATTAGTGTTAACAAATATATGGCCAGAAATTTAGGAATAAGTTACCTTAATTTGTGGCTTTGCAAAACACTAGCAAAAAATGTAGTTCAATATACAGCATAGCTCCTTGTGAATTTGGCAAATAGCTGTGATGCAAATAAATAGAAAAATGAGGCAGGCAATAAATGAATTATTGAGTGAGAAGTTTTTATTTCAGCTTTTTTAGTATGAAATATTTTAGTTTCTTAATTTGAATCTTTTGAGTAAAAAATCTTTTCAAGTCTACCTGAAAGGAAATGTCTTGATTTTATATTTTAGCTTCAAGAAAAATGAAAAGGTTTGCATTTCCTTGAATCTCTTTTTTTTTTTTTTCCATTTATTTGGCAGACTAAAAAAATCTGTCATTCACACTTATCCCATTAATCTTGCTATGGTTTAATTTTTTAAATCCCTTCACTTTTTCCCAATAGTTACACATTCTACATGGAAATTGTAATCAGTTCAGCAACACAGTTATTCCAAGTAATTATGCATGCCTGTTTCCTCAAGAAAAATGACCCCTCAGGCACGTGAAAGTTAAGTGTGGACCCTTAAGTTCATTATGTACTTCTTAAAGTCTTACTGTCAATTTGGAGGTAAAATTCAGAACTGAAACAGATCTCCTAAATCCTAACTACAATACTGAATTTCTTTCCATAGGCAAGTCCCTTGATCACCCCTCTGAGTCTTAATCAAGTATTTATAAAGAATGGCCTCATGAGCTAATAAGAAGCTGAGATTACTTTTTTAAATTGTTGCTTCACTGCATTTGAAGATGAGAGTTAAGCTCCTAAATCATGTTGGTATCTTGGCAAAATGGTAAAATTATTACAAAACAATCCAATATATTTTTGTGGATAATTGTTAGCAGAAGAAAAAAATCCACAAGAAAAAGCTATAGTTTCCAATCATACTTGTAATGGAATTACTTCAATGGGAGCTCTAACGTTCTGTTTATTTTGGTGAGCTTTCTCTACAATCAGTTTTCAGTCTTCCACTGAGATCTTAGCTCTCAAAAAGGAACTGTCCTTCAGGGAATTCCCAAAGGTTAACCAGTAAAAATTTCAGGCTTCTTTCAATATTTTCTTCTGTCTTATGTTTTGATTTCCATGTATTTCCGATATGTTGCAGTTGTCACAGAGATCAACACGTGAGTTGTGCACCTCTTGCCCCACACCTACGCAATGCAAGGTTTTATCCCTAGTAATTCTGGCTCGAGTCGTTTCTTTCCTTTATGTCTAGGTCTGGAAGACATCCATGCATGGACTTCAGCAGAAGCCAAACAGCTGTGCAGGGATGGGCATCTACCAGAAGAGCACTTTACCAGAACATGGCTTTTAGTCTCTTGGTTGCTTCAAGCTACCTGCATTCTTTGTTCAAAACTTCCTAAAAAAATGGAGGCCTTTATGACTGATCTGTTCTCCTCTGTATGTGCTAACTAATGTCTTACGGTTCAAATACACAGCAAAAACTTATTTTCTTGGGGAAGTTTTTTCATCCATCCATTATCCATGGATAATGTTTTTATCTGTTAGAGGCAGGGACATAATCTGATGTGCATTTTAGAACAAAGTGCAAAAGAATCTCATCCAAAATACCATTATAAGCCTTCCATCAGTAGAGTTTTTCCAGTCACCTTTGACCTGTTCATGCACCTATGGGAAGTGGCACAAAGTGACATTAAACCCTAACAGTTAATTTTCACAGTCTGTCTCATGGACTGGTGTTAAGAGACTAAAAAGTAGGTAGGAAAAGGTCCTAGAGAGTGTATCTTGTCCATTGTAATGTTGCAGTACAGGGTGAGCTCTGTTCACATCACTCCTGATCACTTTTTCTCTAACACACTCTGCAATGAGAAAGAATCCTTAACCGATGCACAGACTACCCCAGTGCTTCAAAATCCCTTACTATTAAAAGTTTCTAACAAAAAGTTGTTGAACATGAATCTGTTTTTCCCAATTTCAGTGCATTCCTTCTTTTCCTGGTCACATGAATGTGAAAAAAGGTGGGGTTTTTTCCTCTTTGAAAAGAAATTTATGAGAATAAAATTTATGTGTTTGTAAATTTGTATCATATTCACATTTGAACTACTGTTCTTTAGACTAAACAATCCCAATTATAAAACTAAAAAAGTTTTCTAAATCTCTCATCATTCTTGTATCTCACTGGACTTCTTGCTTTAGCCCACATCTGCCTTGAAATATGGTACCCAGAACAGGACAAAGTTTACAGTGGCGACCTTGTCAAGGCTGTCAAGACCAGAAGGACGTATTCATCTGTCTTGGAAGCTATGCTCCTATTGATATACCACACTGTGAAATTTGCCTTTCTAAAAGTGTGATATTTTCAGTCATGTTTAGTTTGTGATCCTTTATAAATCCTAGTTTATAACTAGTTTGCTAGATCCTCTACAGAATATTACTCTTATTCATCAAAATCATTCTGACTCCTTACTTTTTCCTGAAAGTTCTTTTCTGCAGTAGAGTCACACATAGTGTCTCATATACTGGGCTACCTTTGGATGCAATTTTTAATGTCCCTTGACAAGTGCAATTGCAGCGCGGGAAGTCCATGAAGTTATGATAAGCCATCACAACTGTCTTCTCGCTGTTCTAACTGCTCCCTTTGATACATGTATTGCGAGGAGCTCAGCTTGATGGCGCATCACTCTCCGCTTTCAAACATGTATTCAAAGGCCCTCTTTTCACTGTAGCATCCTGGAAGAGACACGCTTCAGAGTTGTCGCAAAGGCTTGTTATAAGTATGGTCACTGTGAGAAAAGTGAGACTATTGCCTAATGTTAGTCGCATTAAAAAGGGATGCTGGGTGAGCAAGGCTGCTGCTGAGCTTGTCCCTGCTCTCTTCATCTTTGATCTGATTCAGAAGCATCAACTAAACCTCACTGGTAATCTGGAAAATAGTGAACATAGTTCACTCCGCTTCAGAAACCAGTAAACGAGGAATGGCAGAGCCTGCCTCTGCTGCACTTCATACCAGCTTGAACAGTGATATATAGGATTGTGGAAGTAGCTCCAGCATAGAAAACGTATTAGTTTCCCCACTGTTTTTCCTTCAGTTTCACCTCCACATTACAGAAGTGAAAAGTGGCTCCTGATAATACCAGGGAGAGAAAAAGAAAATAAACCTGGCCAAATACAGTTTGGGGGTTTGCCATAGTTTTAAAAACTACAATGATCAGTCAAGCTAAGAGAGAAGTATTCACAGATAGTCAAGAAGTTGAAAAAATGTAAAATTCAGTTAAAAAAAAGTTTCAATTCTGAACATTTTACAAGTTTTAAAGTTAAAAGTAAATTTTAGGGTGAAGAATTGTTTCAAGTGCATGGAACTGAACCATTTTAAGCTTTTAGAAACCGAGGAGGATTCCTCTCAGATTAAACCATTTGTTGAAAATGAGACATACTGCAAAAAATGTTAGTGTCTCCAAATTGTCCTAATCTCCCTCACCCAAATTGCCCATCATAAAACTTCACTCGCATCTTATAAAGAAGATAGCAAGTATAAGGAGTTAAATGCAATAAGAAGCAGAATGGAAAGCAAAAGGGAAAGGAGACTGATGTTTCGACTTTTACTTCCCAAATAAGGAAGAATGTAGAGTCCTTTGGGAAAATGACTAATGTAGAAGGAGCAAAAGACTCTCTTTCCTGGAATAACAAAAATACACATATATTTTAATCTCTGTTCTGGCTTTCATAATGCAACTACATGCTTTCGACTCTGTGGTGCTGTCAGCAAAAATTAATTTTAAAAGTAGCACACATGAGTGACTTCAGCCTTTGCCTTAATTTAGTTTTTCACTAAGAGCTGAGATAAGACGTAGCCGTGCTGAAGAAGGATGGACGGCTGTACACTATATTGTAGGAGACGACAGTGCTAAATTAATCATGTTCTATCTGGAATTTGCAATTCTTTCAGAGATGCTCAAGACAATATAAAAAATTTAGTGGTAACAGTGGAAGTAGGCAGCAGGTTGAGAGGCAGAAAGCTTCACAGGGCACTTTAAATGTGAAAGATGCATTACAGTTTCTCACACATGAACAAGAGAGCACGCCTTACTAAAAATATAATAAATAAGGAGTGTATTCTGCCAGATGCAGCTGTGAAGGGATGCGCTCTCCCAGTCAGATGTACTGAGCGTGATTGACACCCCCTTAGCTTTGCTGTGATATGACTAAATATGAAAATGAACATCCTTGGAATGATGTTTGCATTAGGAACAACGTACCATTCTGTTACTCTCAGAAGCCCAGCAAATATATCAGAAGTTTTGGTACATGTACTAGAGGAGTCAGTCTGTTCCTCAGTCATGATTTCACTTTTCATTTATTTTCCTGCTTCTCTTCTTTTCTCTTTTTCTTTTCTTTCTTTCTTTCTTTTCATTTTCACTGCATTGTCTCATTGCTCACTCCTGCTACAAACATCAGGTGAATGAAGGGAGACGTAAATTATCCCATTAGTGGCTCACTGCTGATAGTCTGCTGTAATTTGAATAAATCAGTGCATGCCTGGCTGCAGCAGCAACAGGAGGGAAGAGACAGAGGTGCAGGTTCCCCCTGCTCAACTACCACTGCCATCTCTGCAAGGGCTTTCAGTGCACACACAGGTGTTGCGATCCTGCAAAGACCAGTACTGCAACAGGGACCCTCTCCTTCCGGAAAGTAAAATGTAAAAGAAAAACTCCACTTCAAGCTTGGAAATAAATAACTGGTGAGTTTCCTTTTCCTTGCAATCCTGCCTGCTGCAGTCAGTGGATTATGACCGGGTGTTGAAAGTTGCTCTGGGAGTTTCTGCAGCCATCAAAGGCTCTTTGGGGTAGCCCTGAAGTCATTCTGTTTCTGAGGGAAGAAAAGATTGTAACTGACTTGGTCAAGATTAGTGAACAAAAGGCTAAATAAGTTTCTCCTTTCCCATCTGAACACACTATTGACGCTTTGGAGCCAGGGCTTTTCTGAGGGTCTGTATGGGCTTTTGACTGTAGGGATGGACCTTTCTCTCACCGCACTTGTGTCTTTGCATTTGGGGATGCGGAAGTGCAGAAGATGCCAACCTTTCACCGGATAGCTCTCTACAGACCATTTTTAATCTTGACAATAAAGTGGACTGTGGTTACATAGGTGAAGTGAATGTAAGGATGTGGGAAAGGCAGCCAAAAATATATGGGAGGAAAACTTCTAGAGTACCTTTCCCAAATACAGAGAACAAGTATACAGTTAAACAGTTTCAATGGGGATGAACACCCAAGGAGAACAGTGACATAGCGATAGCAACAGTGTGAGTGACAGATGCCCTACAGCGTAAGGAAGCAGTTTCTGAAATCATTGCCTTATGGTTCCAATTATTCTTGCATGTCCAGCAACATCTTCCCATTTCTGGTGGCAAGACTCTCTTTTGCAATTGAATTTTTCTCTGAGATCACAACAAAAATTACACCTCACACCTTAGCTTGGGAGCCAGTGGTCTTGGAAACAAGCAGTGCCTTAAAAGATAGTTTTGGATCTCCAAATATCATCAACAGAGTATGTGGACTATACTGGCCAGTTAAAAAGTAGCTGTGACACTGCATCGGTGCAAAAGTGTAAGGCTACCTCTAGGCTTCACTTTTCACTATACTATTTGTATATGTATGTTACAAAACTAATACTGTTAGGAAGGGCTAGGTTGAAAAACCTCTATTTTTTCACATTGATGCCTTCTGGCTCTTTCTACTCTCACCCAGCTGTGCTGCTTTTTGGGAAAGAGCCACCTGAGACCCCACAGGGGAGTCTTTAATGTGCCAATAGCCCTGTTAAACAGATCGTTTAAAGAGCAGAGCCAGGTGGGCTAATGAAGCTCCTGGGCAAACAAGTTGGGTCTGTCTCATACTGCTGACTCACTCTAGCAAAATACTTCCATCCAGGTTAGTTACAAGAGAAGACAATATTTTGTTGAGTTACTGCTCATGTCTCAAAAGATTCCCTTTTGAGTTACCTGAATCTGGTGATTGTAACCACTTAATACAGTGGTTATTAATAACTGTTTCATTACAATTGACTCATAATTTCTCAAATTCAATTTATGTACAAAATTTCATTTAACTAATGGAATTCATTTAATTATAGAATGTGAGGCATGTATGTTATTCTAAAAAAATCTAATCGATTGTAACAAAGATGGATAAAACTCAAAATGTCTCACTAGATACACTTTCATTAGTGTTTAGAAAGTAATAAATCATAAAAATTCCTTAAAATTCTTTCTTTTCTCAAAGTATGCACACTGTGTTGTAAAGATAATCTTGCCTATAAGCTTCTCACCCATTTGAAAAGGGATCTGTTTCTGTGCAAAATCAAACATATTCTCAGCTTCTAAGCTGTTATTTGTTTCTCAATAGTCCTGACTCCCTTCAATTTTTATAAATATTCATTTAGTTTGGAGTATATTAGTATTACTTCATAAGTTTTAGGGTTGTAATAGTGTGTCCAAACTGAGTCAATTCATGAAGTAGAACAGATGGTGGTAGTTTGTTTAAGCAATTTTTACTGCCTGTTCTAGCCTTGTTTTAAATGTCCTTCACATTATTATTTCCTAATTTCATACTATTATTACTAACTATATGATGNTCTTAGTAGATAACTCACCTTGACACATGAGCTAATCACTTTTGTTACTATGAACTGCAGTAAGCTAGAGCCTTTAGGTCTCTCCTTGTACAGTAAATGAAGGTGTGATTGCAGCATGAATAAGCAATAGCTATTTATGCTAGCTTTAATCTTGTCAGCAGGAGTGGAGAAGCCATGACTGACTCCACTTAGCATGACCTGTACAAGCACACCTGAGATTCTGGGTTTCTCCTTCTGCACTAAGGTCTCTGCTATCACCATGTTGTTATCGTTCTTAAAGACAGTAGTAGAGCACTGTAACACCACTGTGAATGCTAATTAAACCAATGATAACTTGGATTTACCAAACCTCTCTTTTCTGTATGGACATATTAAAAAGAGCAAACAAGGCTCTGTGTAAGTTGTCTCGTTATAAAATGAAATAAAAGGGTGAGGCTAGCTCCAAAGTCAAGCAATTATGATGGCTGTTCTTGAAAATGCTCCATTGGAAAATAACTTTCCAATACTGCCATCACTTATAAAGAACAGTGGAAATTAGCTCTTACCCAGTAGGCAATTATTCAGTAATTTAGTGTGATGGTTCATTTTGTGTACATGTGTGTAAGAGAGATATTTCATATTAAAATAATTTTAGAGCAAAAATATTCTGGTGCAGAGTGTTAAATCTTTTAGAGAGACATTTAAAAATAAAACTTTGTCCTCACTCATCAATATGTTTCTTTGCAAATTGCCAGAAATTTTTTTTATATAGGTAAATACCACTCTGTAGGTTGAATTTTTTTCTAAGCATCTCAGTATTTTGGTGTTCCTTCTATAGCAGTCAGTAGTTGAATCACTTCTTTAAATGAACAATGAAGCATGATCTAAACTCTAGCACTGAAGGACGTCCTTCTATAATTAAGGTTTTCTTCCCACTGTTAGAGCGAGAATATTTTAAACTAAATACTGCAAAGCATGTACATATCATCTGGGCTACAAAAATACATCAGGTAGGCTTATATAGCATAAAATGGGGTTTATTGTGGATGGAAATCAGTACATTTTCAAAAACACAGGGTAAGCATTCCCAGTAATTGCTCTTAATACAAATTTGCTTACTAAGTGGTACTAGCTCTCTTCTGTGACTAGGACAGAAAATGTTCCAAGTGGAGAAACAAATTATTAGTGTTCTTTTCTTCTCTGCGAAACTGTGAAAATCCGTGATGGGTTATCACAAGTTAAATTCTTTCCAACACTAGGAAAACATGTATTTTTAATTTGTGTTACATAAGATATTACTTGTTTAGGATAAGATCTTAGCTTCTCTGGTCTTCTAGAAGATTGAGATAAACCAGCCATATTCCCAAAAAGTTTTATCTGCTAGTCTGTGAAAACGGCAATTTCTCTTTCTTGTCTTCACTAGGATTTTATGTCATAGTAGTTACAATATTTTTGCTAAGTGGAAGTAAAAAGCACATTTTTGTGTTGGTGCACATTAAAATTTAGTTTCTTCCTCTTTCCTAGCATGAGAGAATCTGTAAGAGCTCATATACACCCATGACATTTTCTGTCCTCCCAGCGAAACACCTTTCTGAGCAAGCAGTCCATATATGTGACCTAAAAAAATTGTATTGAGCAAAAATGATTTTGACTGTTCAGTTCAGCTGCTATTCATGTATTATGGCAACTTACATTGCTAATTAAATTTTATACAACTTGGAAAAGTCGACCAATAGCCAAAATGTCTTCAATCAAGGGTGAAAACTTTTTAAGCCTTTGAAACCTGGGCTAAAGCAGAAAAAAACCCAAACACCTTTCTGGCTAATTTGTATGTTGGAGTGATACAGGAATTCTACTCCTGTATTGGACTGTGCAGCTACTGTTGACAAAGTGGATCAGGAAGAAGCCACTTGGTCCTTAAAGACATTGGCCAGAGCTTTACCCTGAATGCTGAAAAGATTTCACTTGGGGGCTGGTGTATTTCAATCTGCAAGAGTCTGAAAAGCCCGTTTCCTGTCCCCCCACAAAGACATCCAATAAAAAGAATTAGTTGAGCCTATTCTTGCCCATTTAAAGAGCATGTCAAACAGCTCCAGTGACACAAATATCCAGTCATATACTTCCAGCTGGAACTTCAGTCTTTGTCCTGTGCATCCTTGCTTCTCCTAATGATCCTGCTTTCTCACCTCTGCCTGACCAGAAGAAGAGGAATGACACTGGAGGTGACTGTGTCATACTTGTATAAAAAGACATGGTCCCAGAGAAATTGCTGCAAGACTGCTTCCCAGTCTGGTGTCCCAGAGAGCCCTGCTCTTCTGCAGGTGCGATGCAGAGGCATCAGTGCCCTCAAAGTACCTTCCCCTCTTCACATCCCTTCCAGTTCCTCCTCTCCACTACCCCTGCAAAACTTCAGTCATTACATGCACAGGACTTTCCCTCTTGTGATCCCCAAATTGTACCGCTCTTCCTGTTTTGCTTCCTTTATTATGCCACTCTGCTATTTCTTCTCCACCCTTCTTTTACTCATTCTTGCTTTTGCTTCTTGCTTTCAGGAAATTGCATATCTTTGCCAACCCTGTCCCGCTGCTGGTTGTACCATCTCACCCAATTTCTTCTTCCCCAGAAACACCTCCCACGTCTTTATTTTCACCTTTACTTTCTGTTTATGGTCAGTTACCCTCAGCATCCTAGGTGTAGTGCCTTGGGCTCAGTACGTTCTCCACCAAAGAGGTTTCTTCCTCCACACCATTTTGTTTTCTTCTTCTTCATGCCGCGTTTACTCCTAAACAAAAAGTGTCCACTCAGATCATAAAGTGATATATATTCTTTGTGAGTTCATGAGGTTATAATAAGAACTTTGAAACCCTGTTGGAATATCTGACATCCTCTTCTCAACAGCTTTTACCTTAAACAGTTAATTAGAGACAATTCAATGTCTCTAATTTAAAGGTGGCTGTACCGTAAGAACAATTTTGATTAAAGAAATCTTCATGTTGCCCTTCACCTGCTTTGGACAATTTCAGTTTTCATATGAGACTACAGTCAATACTGTACTTATCACTATGTCTTTGCAGTCTCTTCTTTTTTTTTTTTTTTTTTTTTTTTTGGGGGGGGGGAAGGAAATTTGCAGCGATTTATATCCATTGAAGATGGGTGATATGCCCAAGGGTATACCTTGTGGAAAAATTCCCCAGCTGAATGCATAAAACATTAAGAGGGGTGGAGCAGCAAATAGTTAAAGGAATGAACCAGAGAGGATTACTAACATAACAGTTTTGTTCTTGTTCTATACATGCATATATAAAATCTAACATGATAATGGCAAAAGCAGCCAAATGCATGCACTGCAAAAATGTTTAAGGGCGGTTATTTACTTATTTATTTTTAAATAACTGCCATTGTTTGGCACAGTCACGAGTGCCATCTCGTACTAGCATACCATAAGGCCTAACAGAGGGAATGTTCTTAAGAGAGGGAGAATTCAAGTTGTTTATTAAGCTTTTTAAATGAATTTTTAAGTTGGTTTCATATGAAAATTTCATATACGCTTATATTTAAAACCTAGTTATTTCCTAGTGTTTTACTGTAGACACGGAGAGTGTTTATTACAGTGTTGGTCAAAACATGGTGGCAGTTCTGCCCCTTTCTTATACTGTTGTCCAGAACTCTTTCCACCATTTTGATTTTTGGCAGATACTATTTGTGCTTGATTTTGGCCTAAAGAGTAAATGTTTTTTTTGAAAGTTAGAGCAAAAGTGGAACAGCCATGTTGATACAGGGATATATTCCAGCCTGCTTCACCTGGGAATGGAGTTTACTTGAGAAGAATATTCAACTGAGGTTGTTTGTAGAGCTCATCAAAGGATGCCTTACTCTTGCAACGGCGATAGCAATCCCTTCTCATGTCAGTTCCCATTAAGTCAATGGCAGTGTAACCTTTCCCTTACAATGAGTGGCACAGATGATAGAAACTGTACTTTTTAATTGGGAAATATCATACATACAGACATAAGTCTGGGCAGGAGCTCTGTTCACAGCTGCTTCATTTATGCTGCTGTCCCCCATTTCCCATTCTGTTTGCATCTACTCTCTAGTCTTGAGTTGGCCCTGATTTGAGGTATGGGGGGGGGAGGAGAGGTTCTTTGTGGTGACAGGAATAAAAGTTTAGATTAAACTAAGTTTGAAATTTAAGTTTTCCATTAAAGAAAAGTGTAAGAACTCAATTTTATGTTGAATACAATAAAAATACCTTGATTTTAGGAGCTTAGGAGAAAAACAAGGACATGAAAAGGTAGATTTGCAGAGAAAGAGTCTTTCTCTTCTTTTATGGTAACCTATTGATTAGGGCATGCATCCAGAGTGTGAGAGATCTGGACACCAGCCCCTTCTCACATTAATATTTAATAGTTATAAAAAAGGAAACAGCATCTTAAGAGAAACTAAGAACCTGGTACCATTGCACTGTCAAGCCAGTCCCTGGGGAAATGGGAGACTGATAGTCAAATATTGTCACACAGAAGAGTGAGTTGAATCTAGGGCTTCTATATCCTGGCATGTCCTAAACACCTGGTTACTAAGTAAAGGAAGAACACCTTTTCTGTCAATATATCCTACCAAGGTTCACTGTCTCTCCTCTCTTTCTTCACCCTTGTTTACTGCAAGGTAACAGGTCAGGAGAATGCTTGAAGAATGAGACTTACATGTCTGAAAAATAATTAATGAAAAATAATATACACTGGTTTATAACATTGCTTCTGACCTTGCTCAGCACTGCTGGGGAGTGGTTTCAGAGGTATGTGTACATATTATAACAAAAGGAACACAACTGTGATTCAAATTAATATATCAAGTTTCACGGACAATGAAATCAGGAAATTCAATTGAAAAACTCTCAGCTAAATTTAAGTAAAATAACTCTTTTTTAAAAACAAACAAACAACTGAAGAAAACACATGCAAAATAACTAGAGGTAGTATGAATACAGAATTTGGGAATGATGAGCATTCATCCTTCATTCTTTTCTCTTGTATAAATATGTGTATGTATATATGTCTATTCCTATTTTATGGCATATATTTATTTGTTTTCAGCTATGTTTATTTTCCTTTTCCTGTTAAGTTTTTCACCAATAGAAAAGACTTTTAGTTAGAATGTCTTTCTCTTATATGCAGTACATCCTGTTCTATATTATCAAGCAGAATTGTTACTGAACAAATTAATGTACATATTTAGCCTTGCAAATGAGCTGACATGATCAATCAGTCTGGGTGTATCCACAGAAATCCTTTTCCTACTTTCTACCTCCCCAGGCTAAATTTGACCCCTTGGCCAGTGTCCGGCACAGAGGACAGAGGCTGCAACGATGAGCAGGAACAAACTGCTCAGCACCTAACTCGGATCCTGAGGCAGGATTAACCTAGACTTTACTTAATTTTCAGGTGCAGAGCAAAGCAGTCCTCTTAAGTTAGGTAGCTGTTCCCAGTCCACTGGAACAGTTAGGTCCACTGTTTCCTCAGTGGAAAGCAGTGGATGTATTTTCAAGGTCACAAAAAGCAGGAGATTACATCCAAATTTAGATAAATTTAAGGTTCTTTCCTTTGGGATCCTTTGAAAGCACCTCCACCCTTCCATTGACTTTACTGGGAAATGAAGTATCTACGGCTGTAGGAATAGATCACTCATATCGAGGATTCAGGCAAAGTTAAGTGTCTGTGTTAAGCAGACTGTTTTCAATACTCTGTTTCTACAGGTTCTGTAAGTAGAGCCTGGGATTCAAATATACAGAAGTCCACCCCATAATTACTTTTGAATTTGTGGGCTGATAGCTGGAGTCAAAGCAGTCTACATTTTGCTATCAAAATACCCTTTCAGAGGAGACTGTAAGTAGGCATGAAGTTGGTATGAAAATAATCTTCTTTAGGTCAAGTGTTCATCAAAATTACTTGATTTTGAGAAGTTTTCTAAGAAACCCACCATGTAAAATCATTTCTTATATACACGTCTGAGGTTAAAAGTTAGATATGCAAACCAAAATACATGTTCTGTGTATTTAAATTGTAGGATTGATCTGCAGTTCTTTGTGGGACTTTACAATAACGTATTCACAAATTCGCAGCCTCCCCTATCTCTTCAAGGAGCAGACATTTAAAGAAAGCTCAGACAAAAGAAACATAAGTGGAATTCTTCAGGAAGTAGTGCTTTACCTGCAGCAAACCAATATACATGGTGAGGTTTCCGATATCTGTATTCTGCTTTTTGCCCGAACATGGGCCAAAAGTAAGTGGACTGGAAAGCATCCCAAAACTAGGCAATATGGAGGACAGGTGGTTACTCTTCCAGAGATATGTCCTGTAGTTGGAACAAAAGCTCAGAGGAGTGAACCCCTCTCTTATGCTGGTTGAACTCCTAATTTATGAACCTGTAGAAATTTGGATCTTGCAAATACTTGTGTTCATGCTTGCTTGATTTTAAGCACAAGCAGCACAGCTGAAATCAGCCTACCAACACGCCTGGAGTTCAGATTACAGAACGTCTTTGCAGAGCTGGGCACACTTGCTCACTCTGCCTTTTAAGTGAGCCAGTATATAATGATGGTGTCAAGGGGGAGGATGTGGGGCACTGGCAGCAGCAAAGCCTGCAAGTAATAAAAAGTGCTTTTCTAATTGGCTGCAATAATGTTTAAATTTTCTAATAAATAACATTCACACACATCACAAATAAGCCCTAGGTGAATGTTCCAACAGAGATATTTATTTGGTATACTGAACAGATTACATTTACAGAGTTATACTGCACAGCGGGGAAATCACTCTACATGGAGTGACAGGGCAACGGCCTTATAGCCATCCAGTCCCTTTTATAGTGAAGCACTTAGGCACGTGAGTATTGATTTCAGTGGAGCAGCTCAAGCTTAGTATTATGGATGTGTATTGCTGAACTGGGTTGTGGAGCGGTGCAGAAACCAAGCAACCTTTAGGAAAATATTTATAGGATCCAGGTGGTGTGTGATAAGCCCAAGTTCAAGTGAAAGAGGAAGATTGACTGCTTGCTTCCTTGTTTTTAATATTATGCCCTTATATTACAGGTAGGACTGTCAGAGATCTTATTTTTTAAATGTGTTAAGAATTGCATTCTGCAGAAACGTAAAAGTGCTCTGTCAAGAGAAATATACTCATAACAATTAATTCATTTTTTAATTAAGAGATTTCATACTATTTGGTACCTTAAGCCATGCAGCTGCTAGTGTTTACTGCATCTCTCTGTGTATGTGTGTTTGGCCCTTACTTCCGTCAAAATGTTCTCCTCCGAGTATTTCTTTTTTTCCTGTTCTGTGCAGGGATGCATGAGGGAACAAGATGAAACCTGACTAATATTGTTTGGTAATATGGTTGTTTGCAGTTTATTTGTTCTCTGGTGGATTTTATATAGCTGCTGAATTTTTACTCATTAGTTTAATGATGGTTATTTTGCAGATTTCTTTTATCCTGTATTTTTTATTGAATCCTTATTCACAATACCACAGTGATTTGAATATGCTCTTCATGATGCAAAATTTAATTAGATACTAACTAAGTAAGTGGTCCATTAAAATATTATTCAGCTTGTTCAGGGAAATGTTTTGGTAAACATTTTCTTTGGAAGTTGACTTTTTGGTAAGGGAAATGGAAAAAGACAAATGAATGTTGCTGTTTATTTTGTCTCTCAGCATGCAAAGGGTGAGATAGTGTGCATCTGAATTACATCTCCATTTGCAGTGGGGGAAAGGACCTTGCCATTAGAGGAATCATAGCATCCATTTATTATGCAGTTCAGGTCTAGACTGGCTATACTGTAGTCCATCAAAAAGTATTTTAGGGGAAAGATGCTTATAATGTAGCAGGGAGCTCCACTGTTTGAATGATGATGATGATGCACTGCAGTTGCTGAAGCCACATAATACACATTGCTGGAAAACATCCCCAAAAAGATTTGAGCTGGAAATAAAGATATACATTGTGTGTATTTAAGTATGGCTCCATTCACTAACAAGAGAGGCTTTAATTATACATGGGTTTTCACAAACAAGTTAGTTCAGAGAGTGTTCAATTCACAAAGGTCTCTTTCTCTATACTCTGGACTCTCGGTTCTAAGCAGTTTTGCAGCCATTGAAACAGCTGCACAATTTCTGATTTGGTCATGGATACTTTTAATGTGCACATAAAATGAAGAGGAGAGAGAGGGAACATCTCTCTGCCAGCTCCATGCAGAAGACTGAGCCAGCTTAGTATCTGAAGAATATTGTATGGGTCTGTGCTGACCTCATGGAGCTGGAAATCAGGCCTCCCTAAATCACATGCACAGCTTTGGTGGTGAGCAGTTTGCCAAGTAGCAGCACATCCTTCGATGGCAAAAGGGAGGGAGAGAGACTTGTTAAGTAGAGAGGTGAATGGGAAAAGGTCAACTGTTAGAAGGAAAGAACAACATGTGAAGCAAAGGGACTAGAAGGTATGTCAGAAGTACAAGGGAAGACAATTTCTCTCTCAAGACAGTGTACTGAAACTTTTTAGCTACAGATCTGTGGTCAGAGGCTGTTCCTCATCCTCCAAATAAACTATTTGTTTTAGTACCATGGGGCTTCTTTCTGCATTCAAGAACTCCGTGGTGTGAAGCATCAGCTGCTCCCTGCTGAGGTGTGGCCATGGGGAAATATAGTCAACATTTTAGTTGTGGTGTTCATGCAAACACGAAGCGTGGAAACATTTATATCTAGGAAGCATGTTTAAACTAATGCTATGGTTAAGGGGAAAACTGAAGTAGGAGGCAGAGCTCTGAACTGGAAGACCTTAGTCAGGAATTATTATTCTTTGATGCTGCCATTTGCAGATCAGTAGCCCTGTTGTGGGAGAAGTTCATCTGGGAGTTGAACTGAAATAAAAGGCTGACTCTTAGGGGGATATGGAAGAAGTGAGCCCTTCAGCATTGCTAATGGGATTTTTTCCATGTTAAAGGACATCTTGCTGGTTCAAAAAGGAAGCCAAACCCAAGTAACATTCAGGGTGCTCTGCATGGGGAAGATAGCCGTATCCAGGAAAGACAACATGATCTCAAGATACCTTATAGTCAAGACTGGTTTCTCAAAGAACTAACCCATTGGTTTTCTGGCAGTTCCAAAAGCTGGTAGATTTTCCATCAGCAGAGTAGATGACACCTCATTTGTTACGCATTTACATCTTCAGGCTCACCTCCCACGTAAACTCTCTGTAATGTCAGTGCTTGCATTGCAGCCTTTCTCTATTCTATTTTGAGAACCACTTAATTCTACAACACTTGCAAAAATGTAGCACCTTATCAAATGGAGTTAAATTTGGGTAATGTATTTGAAATTATTATGGTGAGGATGACAGATACATATGCATACATGTGTGACAACATATATGTACATAGATGATCACAGAGCACTATCATGTGAGTTTCATATCCTTGGGAACCGAGATAAATTATAGCATTTCAGGCTGAAGAAAATAATTATGTTTGTCTTTTGTTGATCTGAAAGGTTGAGAGTCCGAGTTGTTTGAAGAGTATCAATAAGATTGTAATAAATAAAAAATTTTGGAAATTAATTATATATTCTAATATTTTCAGGCTTTTTTGGTCCCAAAGTATTTGCAAGACTACCTTGGTATTGCCAACTTTTTGGTTCTCAGCCCATTCTAAATCTTCAGTGGAAAAATTATGCCTAAATCTGAAAAAGACAACCCTTCAAACCCTCCCCCCAAAAGAATAAAAGAACCCCAACTATGGATGCAGGTTTCTAGACAGTTTTTTC
>VYZV01047211.1:3179-23634 GCA_013401275.1 Pandion haliaetus | reverse complement strand
CTGAACTATATAACAAAAGTGGTTTCTTCCTTTGAGCTATGGCTCAAACCAAAGAGGTTTCAAGAAAGGAGGCAGAGGTAGGATCAAATGAGAAACTGTGGAGGACTCAAGGATGTTTCAGTTACAACTGGGCCCCTTCATTAAGTGATTAGGCCAGGTGTGTTTCTGGGGAAAAAAAAAAACCCACAAAATTCCTAGTATGCCATTCTGCTTGTACCTATCCCTATACACTTTTACCATCAAAATGGTGATTCTGTGCCAAAGACGTACGTTTTCTTGAGAGTCTAGAGGAGACAGTTTCTAATGCAGGTTAGCACAAGGCTCTACCACAGAAGCAACAGCTACACAAATTAG
Organism: Pandion haliaetus; assembly: GCA_013401275.1. Lineage (NCBI taxonomy): Eukaryota > Metazoa > Chordata > Aves > Accipitriformes > Pandionidae > Pandion > Pandion haliaetus. The sequence continues at coordinate 23,280 of VYZV01047211.1, read as the reverse complement.
GTAGTTCCCTGCTGAGTCTACCTGGCTCATCCTACCTGAGTAACTTGGGATCCTATCGTAAAATACACTCCCAGTAAGGTCAAGAGATGTTATAGTTACTTCCAAGAAGTAATTTCAATGCTTCTACTCTCTCAGTACTTTCTGTTAACTCCTCTTCCAGAATTTCCGGTGAGAGATCAAGCTGTTGTAGGGACAGTGAAACCAAGTGGTTGATCTGGATACTAACCCAAAACACAGGTCTTTGTATTAAAACTTACACTGAGTTATAGAGAAGGTCTTAGAGGGAAAAGAAAGAAGCATGAATCCATTTGCAATGTTGCTATGCTACATAGCCAGTTTCTTCTAATTACTTTTGATCTCAAAAGGTGGAGACATGGCAAACTTTTCCTTAAATCAGTATGTCAGTAGTTTTCTGTAGAGTCAGGAANAGAGGGTGGTGTTGGTTTGGTTTCCACTGGTTTTCGTTTGTTTTTTACACAAATAGTTTGGAGATAATCTTTTGTTTCCAATCATCAGAGTTTATAAAGTTATTACTGGTTAAAGTCAATGTGCCTCTTCGATTAAAGCTTTTTATTTGTATATTTACACATTCTCTTCATCGTTTCAGACATCTCTCTCTCATGCTTTGCCTGCAGCCCATCTTGTATTCAAAGTTGATTTTGGACCTGACGTAGCTTGTCTGAATCTTACTGAATCCAGTGAAAATTAGCCTCAGAAATACAGCTGAAGAACTGAGCTCCTAAATTTTCACTTGATTGTATCTTGACTCCCAAGCTACATTCTCTAGTTTTTACTCTGTGTGAGTTTTCCAAGAGCATAAATATCCCTTGTAGGAAGCACTGCAACTGATGTAAGATTTCCTGTTCGTTGTTATTGTCCTGAGCATGAGATAAAATTACTCATTTGAGTTTAGTCACAAAAAAATGTAATATACCCTGACTGTAGGCTTTATTTTCATTACAAAAATTTAGAACTAATAGGGTCTTTCTGATCTTTCAATTCAGTTCAGTATTCCAAGGGTGACTGGGTAGCACACATTGTCTCTGTCATGAATTTGACAAGCTCCACATTAAATCTGTTCCTTTGGGGGTTTGCCCCCATTTTTCACAGGGGAAAACTTTCTTCTTGCTGCTGTAATCAATAGAAGAAGCTATTGTCATCTATTGCCTACATTTATTATAAGCAAAACTTATTTTATGAAACAGCTGAAGCTTAGCTCTTTCCCCCTCCCCCCCCAGAAGTTACCCTGATACACTTCCAGAAGGCAGTCTTACCCTGTTTTGGTCTTTGCTTTGGTCTCTTAATTTCCTAAGTGTGAGTTTAGACCCTGTCTTATCATCTCATATTATGATAGAAAAATGATACTATCACCTATACAGGAGATGATTGATTTGGAAAGAGAGATTGCTACTACTACAGGTTATATTTATGTTGTCTCACTGGTGAATAAAATGAGATAAGTATCAAGTTTTGGGGCAAGCTCTTCTATCTCTTTGATTAGTTTTAGAAATGATAGTACTTAAAAGATCTCTTCTCCTGGTGATTGCTTTGTACTTTCCCACCATTTGCAGTAATAATTGTAGAGGCAAGTGGTGGAATGTGAGGTTTTAACCCATATTTTATGGGTCACAAATGGGCTCTAAAAACACTGCAGTCTTGCAATTTCATCTAGAGATAATTATTAGATAATGCCAGTAGTAAATTACTTGCTGCTCATATACTTCCTAATATTCACTACCACAGGTAATTATTCCACCATTTTAAAGAGAAAGTACATTTGAAACTACACTTTTAAGAACTATACATACAATGAGCAAACCGTTGCCCAGCATTGCATACTCAAAGTAGCCATATCCTTACGCATGCTGGACTAGAATCAGATATGCCACTGTCAATTCAGATCAAGAGTACTAGAGGTACTGACCCGCATGGAGTTGCCTCCTCATCTGTGATGGATCTCGGCTGAAATGCTCCGCGTTCACACAGGTGTAAGAGAGGCCAGAACCTGCCTTTTTTGTATCATGTTCTAAATGCACCTGTATGTCTCCAAATACATGGGAAGTTTTTGGTTCAGAAAACCTGTTTTGGTTCAGTTGCCTTGTTCAAATGACTCCTACCCAGTATGGTAAGAACTCATGTAAGACTTTTCTGTCTTAAAGTAGAACTCAAAGACTGAAAGAGAGGCCATGAAACCATTTTGACAGCACAAGCATAAAAGGTTTAAACTTCCCATTTCTGGGATAACATTGTAAAAATAAGGATTATCAACTTGCTCTTCTTGAAAAGCTAACTCACTTGGTGATGGCTGGCATTAACCATTTTACCGCAGAATAATCACAACATTGCCTATAACTTACATGCAGAGTAGACTGTGCACTATATTTCTGAACAAATCCATATACTATTTGCTTGTCCATTCCAGACATCTCAAACCCACCTTTTCTGTTTTAAATTATAATCCATTCAGGCAACCCAGATTGTTTCCACGCTACCACAGACCCGGCTGCCTCCCACAAAACAGTTCTCCTATGGTCAAGCAATTTAAATGATAAATTTAGTCATAAATTAAATTAATCCAAAACAGACTCTTTACCTCCAAGAAAGCAAGATTGGAAAGAAAAGTATGTTGACAGCAATTTCACTAGTAATGTATTGTGCTGAAAACTCTGCATGAAATTGGTTCCACCACTTCAAAATTGCTTAGAAGTAATCAACAAAAGTGCCAAGGTAGCCTTGACTGAAGCATTCAATATCTCTGTGAGTGAAGGTCTTCTGCAGAAGCCTTTACGATGTCTTATCACTTTTAGTAATGGCATCTGGACTCCCTTGCTAGGCAAACTTTTTTCTGTAAATACATCTACTGCATGATGCCTCACATGGTTTTGTATTAGGATCCGGAACCCCTCCAAAACCCAAAAAAACCTTTAAAAATTCTATTACATTGTGTAAAGCCTCTAAAGAAAAAAAGCCACCTGCTTCAATTCTGACTACCAGTAACAATGGCTGAGTCATACTAATAAAACTATACTCAGTCCTTAAAACTGGGACATAAAGAGTTCCCCTCTACTGAAACCACCAAAAATAGTTCCCTGTTCAGTGTGTTGGGAGTGCACTTCCCATTACTGGAGAGCTGAAGAAAAGGAAATAAGTCCCAAATCCAGGGGAACTTTGTATCGGTACTATCTTTTTGGTTTGAATTTCCCCTTTTTCACAAGACTCACTGCTCGAGCAGATGCCCCTTACTAAAACTGCTGCTGACAGGTGGAGGCAACTTGTGAGAGCTGTGCCTGGAAGCTCACAAGGCACGCTGGCACGGTATCTGTGTTAGCTAATGCCATCAGACTCTCTTTCATGAGAACTTAAGTCATCCCAAATTTTTTAAAAGACTTGTCATTGTTTCTCAAGTAGATAAAAGCTTCATTACATTTCAGGCTACCAATGCTGCCTTCTTCATGAGTTAGATGATGTTAAACACCACTAAAAATTGATAAAGTATCAAATCACTGCCTAATTTACAAAATAACAGTCAACTGACACCACATTAAAAGGCTGATCAGCCTTCAAAATTATTGCAGTGTGTTTATTTTTTAGATCATTTTTAGTCTTTGAAATGTCAAATGCAGTGATCCATCTGAGCTGCAAATGTGGATGAGCATACACAGGAATGTCATCCGCTTGGAGAAGAGTTGAAAGCAATTGCACATGGATTCATTACAGAACTTACACCTGTTCTGCATAAAATTCATGAAGAACAATGTAACCAGCCAGCCTCAGTTCTGCTACTTAATTGGTTTAACTTTTGAGAAGGACACCCACCTTTTAGCTAGCATGCCATTCAGGCATGCAGGAGAGCCAGGGTCACTGTACCTGCCCCTTTTGTTGCTGAAACTCACGAACCTACAGTCCCTCATCACACATTTCTGATGCAACCTGAAGCTACGTACGGTGACACACTTTTAAAGCAAGAGCCTAAAGCAAGTCTCCTCGAGCCATATTGAGGCTTTGCAAAAGAGTTGAGCTTCTGCAGCCAGAAGTCTCTCTATATAGGGCATACATACTCACTAATTCTGTGTACAGAGGTAGCTCAGAAAGTAATGAATTTCAGGAATATGCAGCCCAGCTTATGGGCTCTGTAGGAACTGTTACTTCTTGTGAATTGCAATGGCATTACATGAGAGCTTCCACGGACTTTGCAACTTCTAGAAAGGAATTTCTTGAAAGACTCTGATTTTTACTGGTTTTATTGCAGAGGCTCATGCTGTACAGTACTAAACAGCAGAGCTCCTTGACCACAAGTGATTGCTGAACAGTGCATGGGAGAACAGAACAGAACTATAATTGTACTGGAGTATAAGAGTGGAAGAGTGGTGTACTTCCAAGTCCTACCAGAGCTGAAACTCTCAGTGTGGATGGCATCTGGAGAATGTTGTGAAAACATTTTGCTGTCACTGCACACAGTAGGTGCCAACAAAAGAAGAAAACAAGGAAAAGGGTGGGTTTATTTCTGAATAATTTGATTTTTTAAATAGTTTCTGTTGACTTGGGCAGAAACAATTAATTATAAACTCTTACTTGACAGACTGGTGTGTGGTGAATTTTATATATATATATATATACGTATATATGACTTCATCTAAATAGTAAGGATATGGTTGAAATTTTTTTCCACAGTTGAATGTCTTGGTGCACTGTGGTTTCGTTGAATAAAGTGGTGTAGAAATAATTCATAGCAATGTCAACTATTTTATTTAATGGAAAACCAGATCCTCTTTATCGCTGGTATCCCATTTAAACAGCTTTCTGTTATAGATGATTTAGGGAATTTTAAAATGCTGTAACACAAAGTACAATTTGTTTCTTTCAAACTAATCTAAAGAACTACATTTTTGATCAGTCACACAGCGAACAGGTAGAGATTGATTTTAATAAACAATTTCTAAAAACCATGCAAGCAAGACTAGAATTATGTATACGGAATGAGGGATACAGAATTCTGCCTTGTCAGGTCTGAAAACACGCATTCACCATCATTAAAACTTGTTTTTAAATGTGGTTAATAGATTGAAAAAGCAACATTTGTGATACTGTTAGTGCTAGAAAGCAAGCTTATATTAAGGCTCTTACCAGCAAAGCACTCAAGAATCTGTTTAAATCTTAGTGAAATCAATAGGGGTTAAAATCCACATATAATGTTAAAGATGTGCCTGCATCCTTTGTTGAATATATATGGACTTGAATATATGCCTTCTGGAATGTGAGTATCAATGAACATCATTTCAATTGTTTTTTCAAGAGTTGTAATTACATTACAAAACAACAGACTTAGTGGATGTGTAGCTTTGGTCCCAATGTGCTATCATCAATAAAAGTTTACCAGAAGCAATTGTCTCAAGAGACTACAAAGCGAAACATTTTTGGATGCATCTCCAAATAAAATTTGGTAATTAGTAACCATTATATCAAGTGTCTAGAATAAAAGATTCATTAGCACCGGATTTAAATAAAACAAAAAAGCATCAGTTTTCTCTCTAAATTCAAGGTTTAAATTGATAGCTATTTTACACTTAATTTCGAGCTGTTGTCATTTCTTGTGTTTCTAATCTAGAGTGTTTGTACTTTTTCCCACTAGTAGATATTCACATTGTTTTGTTCTGGCAACCCTTGATACCAACAATTTCTCCATCATGGATTGGATGACTCTTTTCAGTAAGAACTGGTATATAAACAGGAAAACGCATGTTAAGCTACCTCTTTTTTTCTAACATCCTTTAGTGACAGACACACCAGTACCAAGCACAATGTACCAGCTGTCATATCACATCCTATAACTATGGCATGGTGTCTCTGGTCTGAATACATGTCCAATATGTATGTGACAGGTAGGTGTGTTTCAATGTGGCTTAAACATTGCACTGAAAACTTGCATTCAGTACATTATATATCTCAACTCTCAAAACCTTCCCCCTTTCTTGTATTTAATGGACACAATCTCTTTTGCTAGCCTGGCCCATGCAGACCTATGCAAAATCTATGTCTCTTTTGTCTTACTTGTTATACCCTCAATTTTGACAATTTTTGTTAATAACAACTGTCCAGTTTCCAACCCATTCACCGCTGGCTCTGTATTGATCCTGCAAAGTGCAGGCTTTTTCATCACAATGTCACCTGATGTACGTACACTTGAGGGCTGCACAGAAACCCAACTGTCACCACAGTTCAGAAAAACCTTCTATGAACTTTTGCTCTCATCAGAAGACCAATGCTGGTGTTATACAATAAGATGTACTTCCCAAAAAATCACAAGAACACCTGAAATTAACTTCCATTTGTTATTACTCATGTTCTACCTCAGCCATTCTGCAGGAGAAATCTCAGGCTGAATGGCCTAGTGATCCAAACTCAACCTGTTTGCTTCTTATCACAATTTTTTTTTCTGCACTTGTTTTTATATAGAATCTTTCATGCCAAAGCAAAGAACCTAGCATTCATCATTTTTAAAAAAGGTAATGAATGAATATTTCAAAATAACTTTAAGTGGCCAGGCTTCTGTCCACATTTTTGTATATATTTTCCCTTTGCAAATAATTGTAAATAAATGAACTGATAATCTTTCTGTTCTAAGTGTTGAGACAAATCAACACCAGTGAATTAAATCCATAGATGTGTAATACCATCCAAGAGATGGTATTAGCTATTGTTTTAAATACATTTCTTAGCTAGGTACACGACAAAACCAGTGGGCTCACATATATACACACAGATGATTTTTGCTTCCACTTCTCTCAAGTTTAACAGAGATTAATTTCAAAAGAATCAGGCTGCTGCACATTTAAAAAAAAATAGCCAGTTTTCCAATGTGCAGGAATATAGTTATTTTTTATAAATCCCAAAACTCTGAGAAATTACAGATATTGACAGAGGAAATGAAGGTATTTAACTTTTTTCATAAGAGAATATACTAGCAGGTGCATCATTTTCAGCTTAAGAAGTTAGGAATTGGGCAGAGGATGTAACTGATGTCGAAGGTCTGGCGACTCAGACTTGTGATAAGCCTGTTTGAACACTTCTTAAATTTCCTTTGTTTTCAGCCTGTTGTACTCTTTCCTCTCCTACCTGTTCTCTCCAATATAGGAAGAATGAAAACTCAACTTAATAGGGGAAGAAAAAAGGAAGAAACACACTAGATCAGTCATTTACCTTTACAGAAGCTTGAGTATAATAGCGTGTTTTGGTCTGTGAATTTCCCTGCTACTGTTTCGTTATTCTTTGTCAGCCATGTCCCACACTTAGCACAGTTAGCCCACAAATATGGTGTTTCTCCATCATAAGCGAGCAGTTGTGCTGAAGCAGGGGTTGTCGGGGTTTGGGGTGCCCAGTTCCTTCCGAGAAGCCTTTTCTTGCCACAACTGCCCCAAACAAACTTGCTTTCTTCTTGCAACTCTGAACCATGTCAGGAGTAGTGAAGGTACAAAATGTTCAATGTTTTTGAACTAGAAGTTAGATATTTTCTGAAATGATGGAAACTGCTTCACACTGAAGCTTCCTTGTAGCTCAGTTTAAAGTCAATCATCAACCATGTTTCAACACAGTTCTATTGGAAACTCAGCTTCATTAGTTCTGGTGCTCATGGTACTACTTGTTTTTAATTAAATTACTAAATGAGGGATTACGTGCAGAGACTGCACTGATACTGTAATTGCTTCCAGTGATGAAATTCAAATTTCAAGCCGTGAGCTTCTGCAATACAAATGGATCCTTTATGTAGCCAGAATGTAGAGCTGCAGTCAGTTAAAAATAAGGTAATAGCTTTATTCACAATGAAAGGGCTGTTCTGACATTAGCATCATGATTGTCCTCTGACCTTTTCAAATAAACACGCATATAAACATGCACTCATACCCATGCATGAGTCGTACAGAAACTAGAGCTAAAGTTGTACAGTTACAACAGCTGTCAGTTTTCTTCCGTTATAATCTGAGTATGAGACGTAAGTATCCATTTTAACAGATTCAGAGTTTGCAAAGGTAGTAAGGCGCAGCATGGACACATCTGTTCTGACCCCTATATTAACAACAGCTATAGAACTTTTGTCAGTAATTTCTGCATCATGTACAGTAATTTATGGTTGAATTACAGTAGAGCAGTTAGAAACAAGTTGCAGGAAGAAGATGCATCCTGCCCTTATAGGTCCTCAGTGCAAAACAGGCAGAGAGGCAGGTTATTCCAAAACTCCAGGCTCAGGAGCTGAAAATGCTTGTGTGCAAGAGTGGAGCATGGATCTGGACGCTCACTCAACAGAGAATCAGCTGAGCATTGTTTTTAAGAAGACATCAAATCTTAATTTAAGAACATCTAATAACAGTGAATCGTCGTCTAAATTACCCTTGTTAAAATTTACCCACAAGGTTTGAAGTGATTTTCTTTACATAGAATGTGTCCAGTCACTACTCCACCTTCTTTTTTTTTACTACACTAAGAACTGCTTACATCTGTCCTTATAGGACATATTTTTCAGCCACGAGTTCAATATGTGTTCACGTGTATCTGCCTGTGTTGATCTGTGCGGCCGGACAGGTAAGTTTATTTACATACATGTATTGTACACATGCATTTGTGCACATGCCTACTGGGAATACAACCGTGCCCAGCCTTGCCACTGGTCTGAGCTGGGCACCTGGAGCTGTGGCAGCCTCGTCAACATGAGGCTGCCAGATTCTGCAACCCCTACAAACCTGTACTGATGTTTCAGCACGTGTTTTACAAACATTGAAGACTTCTGGATTAACTTTGATCTAAAGGCACTATACATACAGAAGCATAACAGCAGTGACCTTTGTTTTGTTCATTCACGTTGAAATGTCCCTTTTTTTATTCCTTTGCTAATGCCTGCCTTTCGGCCACGTCTGTGTTTGTATTTTAGTTTCAAAAGATATCTGGCAACTTACTTTTTTTAGAACATAAAAGCTTCTTTCTCTATGCTGGTAAAGTTCATCCAAGTTCAGAGGTACCTTCTGCTGGACAGGTAAGAAATACTGCTGTCACCTCTGTTGTCTGTCTCTTTACAGCACAGTGGTAACGCTGCCATGGCACTGCATGTGGAAGGAAAGCTGTTGAAATCAACTGTGCACAGCATATGCAGATCCCACTTATTTTATTATTCGTATTAACCTCAGCTCATTTTCATTTTATGTATTTTGATTCAGGTATAAGGCAGTTTTTATTATATAATATGCTTTATTATTATTCTTCCACCTTACACCCTTAAAAGTCCCAGCGGCCTCCATTTGTGCCATTTGACTATTTGCAGTGCTTCAAAGTAACCATCGGGTGCCCGTCCTTTTTAGCATCTAATTACACATTGTAAGGGCTTGATTACCAAAATGCATTAAACAATAATTAGATAAGGATAATTTACATCTAAACATTAAAGTTGAAAAGAACAATATAACTGGTAATTGGCCTTGACCAAGGTAAATAATGTCCTCTTTTTTATTTACATTTAGTTTTCCCCATAAACTGCCTACTGGGTTATACAGAAGTAAGAGGCTAGCAAAAATCTGAATCCCCATCCATCAGTATTAATCTCACACTTTACTGAGGCCCCATCCATTTATCTTTCCGACACAAATTAGAAATTCAAGAGTTTTAACAAATGAGCCTGCAAATGTAAACTTATTAGGCCATATATTTTTACTACACACTGTGCAGTGCCCTCCACAAAGCTGTCCCTTCAGAGAGTGTTTTCCTATTTTGTGTTATTGATGGCAGCTAACTAATCACATTTTTAATGTTGTCTTTGGGGAGGGCTGTTTGAGTGAATGTGCAAACTAAACTACCCAGAATAAATCTACCTTATTAAATGCTTGAAATTATGTGTCTTTTACGATAAAGAAACTCTTGAGCATTGTTACATTTGCTAACCTTCTTTTTGCAGAAATCAAAAGACTGGGATTAATTAAAATAATACATCAAAACAGGGGTTTGTACAGAACATGTCTGCGTGTGAGAGAAAGGCCAAGAAAAATTGGTTAATTGGTCTCTTCATTCCTGCTCTCTTTCCCTCCATTGAAATATCTTTAAAAATTGCTTTTAAACTAACCTTTTTTATCTAAATGTTGTAATTATCTATGCTCTTGGAGAATTTACTAGTGAATGGATCAAAATGCTAACCTCGAGACACAGCCCTCCTCCTGCACTTGTCACAAGAGTTTGTCAAAGCTTCTGCATAGCAGGGAGACTCTCTGAACAAAGCATTTCAGCTTTTACAAAATCAGGTTATTTTACTGATAACTAATTCCTGAAAGTTTCTGTTAAGCGATGTATTTGCTCTTCTAACTGCTTTTTTTAAGGCATGGTTGTTCGTATAAGTACACATCTTTAATTTTGTATAATTTTAGAGAAGACTGGGAAAAGAAGGGACTGATCTGAATGGCATAGGCTTTTCTACAAGATCATGTTTAAAAGCTTTTAATATGCACAGATAAACATCTTTGACCAATGATATCTATGCTGTTTTATCTCATCATTCTTAGTGTTTAACAAAATGATGTAATTACTTCAAGGATCTTTATTACTTTGCTAAAAGGCGGGTTAAATCATTTTAACCAATGATCAGTAGAAATGCTAATTGCCCTTTTATTGCTCCCTTCCCAGCAGCAAATACAAATGGGTGATATCTGGATTCTTATCTTTAAAAATCAGGCATATTAATCGTTTCCAAGATTTGAGCAGTGAAGCTGGTTTGGTTTGATCGGGACTTTTAGGACTGTTCAATGTAGTACATTTCATTAGTGACTCCTATAGAAAAGGCAGAGAACATTTTCTGGTTTTCAGATAGGTAGGAAATGAAACTTGAGGACTAACTATTTTATTTTTTTAAAAAAGGGAAAAAATAATTTTAAATATACTTCCTCATATAGAGGAAGAGTGAGAGTTTTACAAAGCAAGGCAGAGGATGAAATTCGGTTTGCTTTACGTGTGTAAGAGTGCAGATACCTACGTCTGCCCACCATTTAAAATCAGTTTCCATTTGTAGCAGTCATTTATAGCAGTGGTTCCATGAAAATAAAAATCAAGCACCATAGCTCTTGATATCAGTCCAAAGGAAAAAGAGCTTTAGCACAGGACAAGAGTAAGCCTTGTGAAAGGTACACAAATTTTGGTTTAATTTTCTATATTCTTGCTAAAATACTCCAGTTAGTCATTATTAAATTTCTTAATTAGACTTCAGATTCTACAGTACTAGGTAATTAATAAGTTACTTAGATTATTTTGTATCAACTGTATTTTAAAATTAAATATATGGTTTTGCAGCTGTTGTCCCAAGCAATCTGCTTGTTAGATGTAGTCACGTTTTTAGCAAATTACTTGAAATTCCGTTTGAATTTTTTGAATATTATTAATATGTACCAACTGAGAAACCTGTAGATACCACTACAGTGGTAAAATTATCTAGCAGAATTTCAGAGCAATGAATATTCTGCCATTTCAATACAATATATATCCTATAAATAGCACTCTAATGCATATGAAATTACTAATACTGTTATGTTGTCGAAACCCTATGGCTTGTGCTACAGAGGAGGTCAGGCAAGATGATCATAATGGTCCCATTTGGCCTTACGATCTATGAATTTCCAAGAGTTATAGGTATAGTTTAAGTGCACCCTCAGCATGAGTCGCCTTATTATTTAGCAGAAAAGGGGAAAAAGTAACCTTGTTCATGCTTATACTGTAATGCAGTAGGTCAACACACATTTTACCCATAGGGTAAATAAGTTTTCTTTCTTATATAAAAAGAACAGGCAATTTAACATATGTCTGTCTTGACATATACCCACAGACCATGGAGATGTGTATATGTAACCTCCTAATCCTTTCTGTGTGTGCTTATTCTTTTGCATTTAACTATAGTCAAGTGCTAAGCTCTTGGGAAAGGGGTCAGCTTTGTATAATACAATACATTGGGAGAAATGGAGCAGTTGTCTCTCTTACATGCTGATGAAGTTACTTGCAATCTAAAGCAAAACAAAAAGCAAATTAATGGAAGTTTGTTTACTCTAACATCCAACCTAAGAGACTGAGCTGAGGAGAAACCTTTATTTACCCAAGCAGACCTGGGAAAATGAGAAAATCCCCATGAATTGCGCAAAGGTACTTACAGAAACAGGGGAGATTGTTTTTAATCAAACATCAATAGATATCTAGTTGAAGGATAAATGGAAAGTGTACATTTTATTAGAGCTAAGGGAATATGGCAAAACATTTTCCATTAGTACTTGTGTTCCGAATTTTAAACACATTTCTTGCCCTAACTCGGTTGTGTTTCTCTGACTTGCCTAGCAAAACATTTCACGGATAATAATATGGATGGATATAGAACTTAAAGAAATTTTGCAATGTAGCTTCTGAAATTATAAGTCAGGCATTACATCAAGAACCCAATCTGGAGAACAGCATGTTCACATTTATTAGGAGACAGATAAACTCAATGAAGAAAGTTTAGAATTTAACTTCCTTTTCACAAACTGCCTTTAAGTCCTACTGCCACAAGTATTTTGACTGCAAAACTTACCCTGAGAGCTGATACTTTGTTTTGCGGCTGCTATAGTTGTTCCCTTCCATTCTCCCTTTCTTACACTAATTCAGAATAAATCTAACAATACACATAGCTAAGTTCAGAGAGAGGTAAAGGAGGTAAAACAAGGGATGAGGATTATTTTTTTAATGAATGAAAAAATACCAGGATTTAACAATAAAATTTCCATGTTTCAGTAAGCTAAATTAGAAACAAAGCAAGAAATTAATGTCTTGTTTTCTTGTTAAAACCTTAGAAAAAGCAGGGGACAATCTTATTCGTAAGCATAGTTCTTCCCAAGACCAATGTGATGCATGAGCCTAAATATTTCATTCAGTTCCACCAGTTTTAACATATCTGTGAGTTTTTCAGATCAAATTATTGCACAGTAAGAAGACGTAACAGTTTATCAATAGGTATTAACCCCACTGTTGAAGAACAGGGTAACTAAGGAATTTTTATTGTTCTCTTTATACGAAGAAAATGGGTTTTGAAAATGGTACCTATTTTCTTGAGTAGATAAACCTTCTGCCTCTTTGATCACAAAGGTATCTCAGGACATTTCAGCTATCAGGATGTATTTTGCAAGTGAGAGAAGCTGGGAGGGAATATTACATTCGCTATGGAACATCTTGCTGAAGGTTACTTAGAGTAACCTAAAAGATGTAACAACTTCCTTTTTTGTACAACCTTACCAGAGAGACGGATGAAAATATCCTACAGTTTTTGAGATACATCTTGATCAGTTTCTGAAAGGGATTATGCCATATTACTACCACTGTTATCAGTGAACTCCACTTGACATGAAGGTCACTTCAGGGACATTTCCCCCTTCGCCAACAGAATGAAATTAAATTTAAAAGGATTTTAAGCAAAATGTTTTCAATTTTATTTTTTAACAATATTTCAGTCATATCTGCTGACAAATTATCTTCTTCATTTGAAAACAATTACTTTAATATTTTAGAACACTAGAAAAATAGCAACTGTTCGTATACATCTAAACACCAGCTTTTCTTATCAGGTTGTTTTTAGAAGCTTTCAATGGTCTTTACAGATTTGTATCCACTATGTCCACATTATCATCCACCTTCTTAAATGATGATAGTTATGGGCACTCAGAGTCTAACCAATGCTGATAACAAAGGGATGTATGATTTGGATATGTAGATGATTTGGTTTGCATTTTTGTATAGATAAATCATTTGACTGAACCTCCTCTCCCCTCACAAAAAAGCAACATGACATTCAACTCTTTTAATTGGTGACCTTTTGGTCTACATTATAAGAAGTGATGTGTAAATCATACAGATAAGTTAAGAGAAGAGAAGGTAATCTGAAACAGAAGCATGACAGCAGTTGTAAGTACATTTGGAAAGCTATGTAAAACCCCAGAATTATGAAAAATCACAATAATTTGAACGATACTTCATCCATGAGCTTTCAATACCAGTTCAAAAGTGGATCTTAATTTCAAATGAATACAGCACCTCTGTAATAGGCTGCCACGAAGTACCCAGAAATAAGGATGTGTTTTTATTTACTATTCCCTTTTGAGAAGAAAATCTTAGTCTTCATTTTGAAATAATATATGTTCCTCCTATATATAATCAGAAGCAAAGACATTTTCAGGGTTTACAGGAGGGCAAGATAAAATGGCAAAATGCAAAGGCATATACCAGTAATAGACTGCAAAATCAATTTAAGAAGTGCAACTGCAGTTGTCTTTCCCAGGTTTTTAATTATGTGTTTGTTTGCCATGGTGGCCTAATTTAGTCAAGTAGATGAGCCAACATTAAAAGCTGGTAGGAGAGGTAAGTAATCCCAAGGGTGGGCTTCTTGTGTAGAGAGTTTAAAAGCTACACGTACAGAAGCAGAAGCCAAGGCAAATTTGAGAAGGGGGTCCACATGATAAACAGTGAAAAGCAAGCAAATCAAATTTTTCACAATTAGTTGAACAACAACTGTGACAGGTTCAGCGCTTAGCATTTTCATTTGTGTGCTCAAATTTGGTTATCCGTCCTCTTTTATGCAAATGTGATGTGACAGGAGAAGCTGGGAGCACTCAAGCAGGCCGATCACTCACAACAGGAGCTAGGTCTGTACAGCTGAGAGGCCTGGATTAAATGGACTGAGTGCTGATGGATAAATGACATAAGCCAGGCTGAAAGCCTCATGAAGTGATTTAGAACTTCCACAAGATGATGCCCAGAACATAAATTATATTTTATCCTCAAATGTAAAAATAGAGGGGAGAAAAACATCAGCTTCTGCTAGTAAATAACCATGCTTATAATCTCACTAAATCCAACATGCTTGTTGTCTACTAGAATACAAAAGTTGGGAAAACTACCTCTAATAATCACTTATGCACCAACATGTAACTATACAACTCACTGTGGTGTTTTTGTGACTGCATGGGAGACCCGGAAAGCTGATTAGGCAATTAAAGCATTCAGTATACTTTGACGGATGGGAGAGTGGCTGATGAAATACATGTACAGACGCAGAAAATATTTTCACAATGTATGTGCAAGTAATTTGGCAACAAAAATTATCTGGTCAGAGAATTGTATCCTGCTGCAGAAGGTATAATAATTAAGATGATGTATTGTGCTAGAAAGCATACTTATACACGAAGGGCTAAAGGACGAACTATCTGTGTACAGCTCCCCCTTTGCCAGTTTACAGGAAACTGCAATTCTATAAGTAGGCTTGCCAGGAAAGTATCATAGCTTACCCCTTCGATTACACCGTTGCATTATTGCTAGATTAATTTTTAAGATGGCTAATAATACTTAGTGGATACTTCAAGAGACCTCCAAACCTTACTAATGATAGAAAAGTTTGAATATAATGGCCTATGTGTATTTCAACTTTAAGATTTTTATTAATTTTCTTTAATAAGGTTTCTTCTAATTCTGTATCTCACAAGACCATCGTGTCTAACTCTGTCTAACAGTGGACCTAGATCCCTTTACCTTCTGCTGTTGGACAAAGCTTGGCATTTAAAGATACTGCATAGCTTGGACAACATCTGAATTAGTAAAACAAACAGGTCCAGCATATATCATAGGCACTGCAACTTTACTGTCAGTGCTATTAAATGGTTAGGCCTTAGCACTGCAGAGACCTGGACCAGCTATCCCAAGCCTGAGACCATGCCTAGCAGAGAACGTGGATGTGGTTGTCCTGTTTTGAAGCCTAATAGTGTGCTGAGAGTTGTTCCATGCCAGTTGGCCTCAGCATCAGAGAATAGTCCCAGCCATGTTTAATTTACTAGTATTGATGTAGACTAAGAGGCTGAGTACCAACATTCAGACAGGGAACAAGACGCTGAAATAACCTATGTCTCCAGTGAGTTCTGCTAAAAGCAAAAGCTACAAAGACATGCTGAAATGTGATAGTGCCGGATAGGCAGCAGACTAAACCACAGCATGACTGCATGACATCAAGGGATTTGGAAGCCACCACAGTCTACCACCTTGCAAAACCTTCAGGCAAGGTGCACAGGCAGGAGCAGTTGGTGTTGCAAGAACATCAACAGGCTTTTCTCACCATTTGATTGTTGGGGTGGAAGTACAAGTTGTAAGCAATCATTTGTCCTTTGTTCCATAAAAATTTGGCGTAAAATTCAGAATGGCCTAAGATACCCATATCATTTAAAATTTCATTCAGTATCTTTGTAAACGAAAGTACACAATTCACTCTGAGGTTTCCTAACATGTTATTCCCATAACCACTAAATAATACTAAACAGAGGGGCTAGAGAAGACTACTCATTTTTTGTTCAGACATTTAGAAGGAAACAAACTGTTGAGTTCTTCAAAAGGCAATGCATATTTTTGCAAGTAACAGTATATGTGGTATTTGGCTACACTTTAGAGATTTGCATATGTGCTACTGTCAGCTTTGAGAACTCTTTAAATTGACCAGTGGATCCATGGAGATAAAAGTACAAAATTTCTTTTCATTGTGACTTTTGGACTCCATCAAAGATGTAAGATTACAGTCTACCTTTCCTTTCATACTAATCATTTAATTTTAAATGTTTTTGATTACCTGATTTTAGAAAGCAGTCATGAAAGCATACGCAGCCTTTCTCAGGTAAGACAGTACTTGGTATGGCTCCTAATGCTTCAAATGTTCAGATCAGTTCCCAATCTGTTCAGAGAAAGAAGGGCAAGACAGGACCATTGATCCTTTGGGCAGCTGAAGAGATATCTGAAAGGAGTTAGGCACTGAAATGCTTTGCACTGCAAAAGTGTTCATTTCTAAAGATTCAATTGACACAAGAGGCTAGACCCGTACCTTCCAGCTTATTCTGCAACCATGAACACCAAAGAGGATCCCCTACTACTATATCACAACAATAGCTCATCATCATTCAATTTCCCATCTGAAATTATGATCTGCCCATTAAGTTGCTCAAGTAACTTATTCCTAACTTGTTCACTCAGGCAACAGGGTTAAACAGTTTAAATAACAGGAAAGATCCATTACTTGACTTGTTTAAGCTAACCTACCTAACTTGGACAAACAGGTTTGAACACACAAACACTGTTTGACCGGAAAAGTAGTCTTTCAAAACAGCAACTGACTGATGACACAACATGCTCCATAGGGATTCATAATAAGGAACACTGAATTCTGCAATCCCTAAGCCATGCAGAAGGAACTACTAAACTGAGGTTTCTCTAAACTGTTAGGTATCTTGGATGTTACTTTGAAGTTCCAGATGGAAGCCTCAGTGGAAGCATAAGGCAGAGAAACAGTATTTCCTTGCCATATTCTGTGGATTTAGCAGTATTACCCAAATGTTTGTAACAAGTCTTTTCTCTTCTGCAACAAACTAGGCTACCCATAGGTGTGGCAGACAGTGGGTGAATTGCAGGAAAGGAAACATGCACATAACCAATCCTTTGGCCAAGAACTTGAAACCTCAGCTTCCATCTGCCTCAGCACCTCCTTCTAGCCATTTCATATTGGTAGTTTATTTCACCAACACTCAATAAACTTCAACAAAACTAGCCTTGACGCTGTCTAACCTAATCGCAAGTCCTATAGCGCATGCTACATCCCTATACTTATTCTGCTTTCTTCCCACCTGCTTGGTTCCCTGACTGGCTAAAGTCCCTACACGTCAGAATTGTTTTTGTTCCCTTCCAATGGTTTAGGTTGTCCACACAGATCCATTAGAGGCAATGATCTCTTCCTGCTGCAGCCTAGCCTCCGGGCTGTTTCACCCAGCTGGCAAACCCGAGTTCTCCTAAGAAGCACAGGTGTGGGCACTGTGGCCCTGCTGCATGATGGTGACACGGAGGAGGAGGCATCTCCCAAGTAGCCTGCTGCTGCTGAATTAGCACCACACAGACACACGTCACACAGCCTCTGGCACAGAACTACTGTACTCACAATAAGCTAAACGAAGATCCAAAAGGTCTGACAAAACTCTTCCAAGGCTTCTCGCCTCCTTCGGAGGTGATCTTTGACTCAGTCTGAGACTGCCTTTCCCACCTCCCACCCTATGAGAACCACTGAGGGATACGCCAAAAGGAGCCAGAGCTCCCACAACGAAGTCCCTAAGGCTATTAAGACTACCTTTTTACCGACTTCCAAATGGGTATGGAGGGTCAGCTCAAATGCAGGGCCATACAGCTTTCAATTTAGCAGGTCACTCTTGAACCACAGCATGCCTTGTGTTTCTGAGGAGCCTGTGCAAGTGCGATGCTTCTGTCCTCAATTGCTCTTCTGATCTTCTGTTGAAGCGCTTCAGCTACCGCATTCTGCTCACTAAACGCTTCATTAAATGTTTTGTCCTAGCTCCTGTAAACAAGAGGAAGAGAAGAGAAAACCCAAGAGTTGAAGCCAAACACGTGTTAACCAAGAACAGTGGTGCCAGTGTTTCCAGTGGAACTAGCTCAGGTTGAACCAGACCTGTGAGATGAAGAGCTGTACTGATCCCAGCTCCTCACTCCTGCCCCAGCACACCTCACCACTTACATCTTTTCAGCCACCTGGTGAAGTAGATTAGGAAGGTAATTCAGTTGGACTACCCCATTTTTAAAAGCATAGCCCAGCTCCCCAATTACTACATTATCACACAAATACCTGCTGTGTCAAGCACAAAGGATGGGCAGGAGTGATCAACCAGGGTCGTCTTAATGCTGGCCTGGAACAAGACTATTTATGAGAACATTTTGCACAACTTAGTCCTGGCCATGAAAGAGTTACTATGCTTTATCTAGAAAATGAGTTCTTGAAAAACACTGTAAAGTTCAGTAGCGGCCAGAAATTATTTCACGAAAAGATTCAAAAGCTAAAAGATTGCTCAGTATTTGTTAATTCAGGGTGACTCCAGAGAGTAATTCATAAGCTTCTAAATTAATATTTCCAAGGAGGTCATAAAATGTGAACTTTAGTAACTGCTACAGCCAATCAAGCTGCCGTCAGTCCTGCCTTAGACTACTAAAACACTAGTAATTACCTACTTGAATTACTTTAAAAGTTTAACAAAAGCTTATCTACAGATAGTATCGTAGTACGATATACTGCCATCTTAAAAATTGCAGTGTAGTGAATGTTACTGGTTAATCTTTTTATCATTTCAGATTCCAGTTTCTATAACTTATTCCCTTAATAAAAAGCTATTTCTTCAGTGTTTTCCTGGCAAGCTGTCTTCAAAAAATTCAATATATAGTAAATTTGCAGAGAAGGGCCAGTACAAGAGCGAACATGTCAGTATTTTCAGTACAGGAAGCATTACAGTGAATGAGGATGGAAAAGAAATAGCACTTAAACTCACTTGAAAGGATGTTTAGAGATAGTTCAACACAGAAAAGAAGAAACATATATTTTAAATTATTTTAAATATTAGAGTTACCAAAACATAAATTTAGTGAAGACATACAAGTAATATTGTGGGAAGTTCACCAATACAAAATTGCAAATACAGACAGCATTAACCTGTTAAAAGTTAACAAGGTCTGTCTAATGGTGACTTATGTTCCTTAATTTTTCACGATGTATTGACAGAAAAAAGTGCTC
Source organism: Pandion haliaetus (assembly GCA_013401275.1). Classification (NCBI taxonomy): domain Eukaryota; kingdom Metazoa; phylum Chordata; class Aves; order Accipitriformes; family Pandionidae; genus Pandion; species Pandion haliaetus. The sequence goes on along the minus strand of VYZV01047211.1, from coordinate 3,656 downwards.
AGTTTCATTCTGCTATACTGCCAATATCCTTACCTAATTTCTAATACAAAAATTATTTTGTAATTCAGGTCAGGCAGTAAGTCTGCTGACCAGCACTTTGCGCATAACCATCTCTCAGCTCCTTCCACCATAAAGACTACTGCTATTGCTCTTTGCTCTTTAAGCTCACATTTTTCAGTAACAGAATACTCCCACACATAAATTTGGCTGCATCACAATAAAACATCTAAATACACTATGTACAGGATATTGTACCTGGGAACAAAGACTTCCAAACTCTAAAATCAGAAAATGCCTTTTTCAGATTCCAAAATGTAGTTTTGCAAGCCAGCTGATGAAATTTTTTTACCACAGCAAAAAAACCCAGCAGAAGTAGCTTGTAGGACCCCCAGTGTTCAGATGCCTGAATACTGGAAACAAATATTCACCAATTATTGACTTAGTATTTTAAAAGTAGACAGATTTCCCTGCCCCCCC
>VYZV01047029.1:0-14733 GCA_013401275.1 Pandion haliaetus | reverse complement strand
TAGATACAGATTTGAAGGCATGACTGACATGGAAGTCTTCAGGGGGAAGCGTCATGGTCAGAGGATTGGCAATGCCAGTGGTAGCCTTAACTCAGAAATGAGGAAGACCTATATTCTGCTTTAAAAAGGAAAAAAATCCATAGTGAGAACAAGTAATGGCTGAATTGTGGAAACCTTATCCATGGCTGCAGGGCGAACAGCAGCTAAAATCTGTATTTGACTACGTGATAGCTACTTTATAAAGGGTCCTGTTGAGACAATGACTGCAAGAGGGGGGTGAATTGTTGTGTTAGGCTGAGCTGGCTGATTGATTAGCCATTAGAGATTTTTATTGATGAGGAGACTGGAAAAAGAAATACTCATCTTTGTTGCACTAGCAACCTGCATGTGAGATGGTACCTTGACCTTGCTGCTCTATCAGCAAGAGTGCCAACAAAGTAATTGGTGAGATAGGTCAGTGTAGCAGAGGCAGAGTAATTATTGCATCTCAGGATTCCCAGAACACACTTTTATGGTTTGTGTCTGCCCAGAAACATCCAAGATGAAATGATTTATGTGACCATGTGGAGCAAGAAAATGCTCAAGTGCACAGGGAGCCAGGCTGTTCATAAGCAAGAAGGGATTAAGGTGTTATGCTAATCGGCATGTGATACCAGGCAATGCTCTCAGATATTTTTTTTTTTATGTTTATTTTTTAATTCAGCCCCAACCCCCCCGTTCCTCTTTGTAATTGTGATACGTAAAACCTCAAAACAGTGCTGAGAACAGTTGATGACTTTACTTTTTCTGCCTAGCGAGTATTTATTTGTTTATGTAAGAGAAACATGTTTGGCATAAACCAGAGGTGTATAAGATGACCTTAAAATGGACTTCATAATAAGCAAAGAGAAGGACCTCATAGCTCATATGTATTTCTGTAAGTGCAATGGTTATATATTGTATACAAAAAATGTACATCTTCTAACTGGCATGATATGCAAAATGTGTAACTAGGGACATCTATGATGCCAGATATTATTTGGATATTGAAGCATACTATGATTTGAAATTGATACTAAAAATAGCAATGTTTTTTCACTTCTGGTAAGCAAATATTTACAGTGTATCCAGCACTGTGGAAATAACATATTTTTAGGAGAACATGTTCTGATTTATCCCAATTCATACATTATTTTGTAAGACTAAGGGAACAGGTAAGTCCTATTGAAAGATATGTTTGTACCTGAATGGAACAAGAATAAATCATGTTCGTGTAGTTCTAGCTTGACTATTTAGTGTCTGACTCACTGGAACGATTTGCATCAACTTTGATGGGTCTGAACTGTAGAGTACATCCCTTGAACGGTTCTGAGCTTTTTCATTGCAATTTGATGTCAGTAATTATGAAGTGTATTGCCAAAAATGGACTTTTAATTTTAATATCTCTGTAATAAAAGTGAGGAAAATGTTAATTTATCACAAAAATTAATGCTTGGCAGCATTTATCTGAAGACAAGAGTGAAATAGTTGATCTATGGAAATAGTTTTGATCTACCCTTTTCTAGTGTCATCACTTATCCTTTGCTGACAGTTTCCTGTGTTTTCAGTACAGTAAATGTGCATGCTTAGAATTGCAGCCAAGGCTCTAGTCCATGTGGTCAAGTGTTTTCTTAGTGCTTAGAGAAAATCTCGCCATAATAATCTGGGGATTGTCAATGGTGGGATTTTTAGTTCAAGAGTTTGAGCATGAAGCGGATGAGACAATTCTCATAGGTGAATTTAAAAACATATTTGTTGGACAAGTTATCTTTAAATAGGGATTGTTTGGCTTGTCCTCATCAGATTTTTCTTATTATGAACTCTAAAAAAGAAAACCTGGTATAGCTTATATAGATTCCAGCATCTAATGTTATATTTATAATTTCAGAGCTACAGTTTCTGAAAGATTCTCTAAAACTTAGCTTGGCTTCAGAACTGGAATCTTTTGGTGTATTATATCCTAAAAATATAAGTTTTTTTCCTTTGGCAGTTATAGGCACTCTACTGTCCTCTTGGGTATAGTTGTCTGTACTTGGTATAAGAACAAGATTTTAGGACCTAAAAGACTATTTCTAGAGTTACTCCATATTCACCTTGGAGTAACTGAGAAAATTTTAAGGTTCACAAACCAAATTCTAAGTGAAGAAAAAGGGCTAACGGTCCAGTCAGAAGCCACAGATTCTATTCAGAAGCCTATTCACAGCTAATCTATATCTAGTGATTATCACCACAACATTTTAGCTAATCACAGTTTTAAGACACTTATCTGCACAATGACCCTATAATTAAGGAAGTTATTTTCATGTAAACCTAAACTTAAATTGAGTCTCAGACCAGCCAGGGCACAGTTCTTTAGAGGCAACAAAATCTCTAACTCCTATTGAATTCAAAAGACTCTTGATCAAGATCACACACTAAGTCTGTACAGGGGTAGATAAGTTCCAATTCCAACTCCTGAAGTGTCCATATCCATGTGCATCTAGTGAATGGAATATTTCTGAATACTATTTCAATTGCATGAACAAATTGAAGTGAAATGACACCAGCTGCCCCCACTTTCAGATTCTGAAATTCTTAAACTGAATGGTTGGCAAAATCCATGTAAACACATATATTCATCTAGGTCTTAGAAACTGCTTGTAAAATTAAGATCATTGAATAATCTTTTATCATCTTGTACCTTCAATGATAATTGAGTTGTGGCAATTCCTAATCAACTCAGGAGTTCATCTGAATTTGCATTTGTTCTGAGTCTCCTCAGCTCGTGGCACATAAAAGACTTATTTTCAAGGTGACTGATGCAAACTTTGCAGTACGGTATTTTGGTCAGCTGATCTTTGTTGTTTGCTTGTATTTTTTTTCCCCTACTTTTCTCCACACTATTTCTCTTGTGATTTTTCTGCCAAGTACTTATGTTGTCATTTTCAGTACAACCACTTTTTGCTTTCTGGGCGTTTAGTTTAACTTTGCATGCAGTGCTCTCCTGTGTCTGTAAATTGATACATCATAAATAAATCAGGCTGTGATACAAGTATGAATAAGATTTAACTTGAATATAGAGTCAATGTCATTGCAGATGATGAAGAAAACAATCAACTTGTAATCATATTCTGAATATGGATTCTTAAAGCCTTGGTAGATGTTAATAAATAAACCAAAGACAGCTTCTATTATATACCTATGTTATTGATATATACACCCATATTACTAAAATATTTATGACATAAAATGGGAAAATATATTAGCTACTCAAGAAGAACCTAGCAATAAAAGAAAACACATAAAGAAATGAAGAAAATGCATAAAAATAAAATAGCTTGGAGAAATTTTGTCCCTGCTAGATAATTTATCAGGCAGGCTGAGCAGAGTTTTGTCCCAAGTTTGAATTTTTCAAAATTTGCCTATTTAGTGGTAGGCAATTTCTCAGTGTGTGCTTGATATACTCATGTTCGTATATAAGAGGATCAGAGCAGAACGGAGAGGCTTAACAAACTTTGTACTATAGTATATGTATGACTGAACTGCCATCATGCAGGAGCTGTAGAAAACAACCCAAAGGCAATCCCGGAGTCAGTGTCATTCCTACGCCATCCCCAGGAGCTGCGTGTACCCCGGAGGGATGCTGTGTGACCCAGGGGTCTGTCCCAGAGTTGTGCAAGCCAGGCACATTCCAGCACTGCCTCACTGCCCTCCTGCTGTAGGCTGGGAGATCAGAGCTGGCTCAGGAGGACTTATCCATAAAGTCAACTTTTTTTCCCTGCCCCATGCCTGGATTTAACTGACTACTTCTACTGTGTGATGTAGAGAAACCTGTTACTCATTGTTCTGACTTGAACTGCATGATTTAGCACTGTAGCATTTCACTGTGGGATACCTCTTGAACTTAAAGGGTTGTGATGTTTCAGAGCTGAGCTCTTGCTGCACACCAAAGCTGCCACACGTCATTGAAACCTCCTGTGGTGGCAGAAAGAATGAAATAGGCTGGAAGCAGGGAGGTTGCTTGGCGTTTTGTAAGGGCAGGTGGGTAAGGGGAATTTAGTGAGTGGATGGGAAAAGGACGATGTTTCTGTATGAAATGCAGTGACCGCACCACAGTTACAACACAAGGAAATGGTGTTGCAGGAGTTTGAAGACCATGTATTTCTTCTTAAGTCTTTGAAATAGGTTATGTGATGCAGCTAACAGGCAGCTTGGCATCTTTTTCATTGTAAGGTCTATAAGAAGGGAGTCTGTGTCTTACCACACCTAAATTAAAGGTGTAAAAAGAATTACTCTGGGAGGTAGCATACATATTATGGGATTGGGTTGTTTCTAATTGACAGAAACAGATCTTTCATCAGTTCCATGATTCCTACTATGAATTTATTGCTGTAAAGCAAGTGCAACAATAGAAATAGCAAATCATTCTGGAATATGGGTATCTTGGGTTAAATTCAATGATGTGCCTTGAAATGAAGGATAGCCAACTGACAAAACAAGTTGTTTGGTAATGTAGTAACTGAATTCTAGAAAATTCCAGGTCATGCAGTGCAAACCGAGTAAATCCACTGTTGTTGTCACAATGCTCCTAACTAAAGCCAACTTTCATGAAAGGCATGACAGTCTTTAGCTTAAGATCTTACTGCTCCTTGAAGAAAGATTGTACTGAGAAACAAATAACTAGGCTTTTCTGCTACTGGCATATTCTTTCCTCCTCTACTCTGCAGATTGGCGGATGCAGGGGGATAACACAAATGGAGGCAGACAGGACTGAATGAGAGATCTATAAACAGGTGTGAATCAGTGTCTGCAGCTTAAGAAACCAGGTGGAACTGGTAGTGAAAGGAAAGAAATATTTTCCTGATTTTTCAGTTCATAAATTAGTTACCACTAGAAAGCATAACTACCAAAAAGCATAACTGGCAAAACAGCCACTATGCTATAAATTGGAATCAAGATGGAAGCCTTTTCCTACCCTGTATGTTTTGCACTTAGAAATGATTATGGAATCATAGGATAACTGGCTGGAAGGGACCTTAGGAGTTCGTATTTAAGTCCATGAGTGTTGATCCTTGTTTTCTCCATTGATCAGCTTTCTCCTCTGTCTAGAATGGAAATGTAGTTCCAAGTATTCTTCGAGACATTGAACTCATTGACTCTGTCAATTGAGGGGAAACAAAAATTCCCCTGAAAGATGAAGAAGGTATACACATTATGTGCTACATATTCACATCCCAGAGTCCCGGGCTTCCTAGCCAAGTGGGCAAGGCAATGTGCAAAAAGTCACACTCAAGCACTTTCCAGATAGAAGTTCAATCCTGGAATAAGAAGTCTGTGAGTCTGGGGAGATTCCTCTGTGAAGAAATCACCAGCTGAACCAAGTATATATTATCTAAGCAGATTGTCTCTGATAAGACATCACAAAGCACCACAGCAAGCTCTGGGTTTGTGTTTTTCACTAATAAAAAGAGCTAACATTTTTCATCTGGTCCTTGTTGGTGACTGTCTCTCAATAGACCATGGTGGAACTGTTTGATTTCTAGTAATTTGTTCTTTCCCCAGAAGTCATTGGTTGTAGATAGAAACTGAGACTCTAATAGCATCGACCATGTTATTGCCATGGTAATGAGACATCTTGTCTCAGCTTGGGAGTTTTTGTTTGTTTATCACTATGAATTTCATTGCTATACAGGGAACAGGAGGTGAATTTGCCTGTATAGCTAAAGAGAAATTGATGGCTGCTTTTTATATAACCCACTCCAAATGTTATTTGGAATGTGCTTCAGAATACATTAATATGGCACTTGTAAGCAGTCTTATAATTGGCAATGTTTCAAATGCCTTTGTTTGACTTGAGCAGGAGAGGAAAAGCTATAACACTGTTTGCAGAAGTCAATTCTGAAATTCAGACTGCAGTCAAACTTTGCATGCCCTAACTTTCAGGCAAAATAAATAAATGAATAAATAAATAAATGAATAAATAAATAAATAAATGCAGGCTATCATTTTTCTGTGAAGGGCCAGACAAGGAGAACTGAAAAGACAAGGAAGAATAATAGGATTTGATAACAATTCAGGTAAATATCACTGCACTGAAGGCAGCAAGGTTTGAGATCAAGAGAGGAGGATAGAGGGACTGAGAGAGAGAGAGGTGGCTTTGGTGCTTCAGGGAAATCCTCATCTCTGCCAAGCCCTTTTGAATAAAGAGATATGTGCAGGAGCTGGCAGGTGACTTTGGATGTGATGAGTCAAGCTGTCTTCAAGGTGGAGGCAGTTTATTACATTTATTATTTTTAAATGGGAGAGGGTGATAAAGCCATGATGACTCAGAGATACGAATGACAGAAGGCACCCCTGTGATCACCCCAGATGCCCTGTACTGCACATACTGTGGTATCCCTGCTGGTAGTTCATACCACAATTAGTGTCTCTTCTAGAAAGATACTCAGTCTTGAGTGAAAAACTTCAAGAAATGGGCCATCTACATCAGTCAGTAGGTAGCTGACAGCATCTCTCTCTTCAAGTCTTTTTCCCAGTTTTGATTTCCAACTGTGGAACTGTGTTTTATATTGGTTAGCTAGAATATCTTTCATGGTCAGAAATATTGATTGTCTGTCTCTTTCTCTTGGTACTTGTAGGCTGTGGTCACATCAGATCCTACTCCTTACCTGTTTGATTGCTGGAACTAATGATGCAAAGTGCTTTAACAGGCATGGTAAGAATAGCACAGCATTATAATGTTTTGTTTCAAGAAACAGCAAATAATGAAGTGCAGTTTGGGTGGAGTTGAAATATTGTGTTTAGAAATCAAAATAATTCTGGACAGGAAAACTGGAAAAAAGCATTTAGTAGTGAAAAAAATCTTATCTCTCTCTCCCTTTTTTTTTTTTTTTTTTTAAACTGTGTTTTCTATCAGAATCCTGCATATCTGAATTTGATGTATTAAGTCCTAGGAGATGCACTTCTGAGACAGTCATTGTCAGAAGTGGGGTATGGCCAGCAGAACTAAGCTCTGCTCCTGGGAGAATCTGCAATTTAAAGAAGGAACTAACACAAATGGTGTTAGAAGGAAGTAATGATCATCTTCATGAGGGATAATCTTTCAAAAAATATCCATGAAATAATAAAATTCATCATTAACTTTCCAACAACAGTTGATAATAGCATTACTTTCATTGGATGGATTATGAAGATCTGAAAAAAAGGCAATTTAATATATATTATACAATTTCTAGTAGGTTAAAGGCTGCATGAAAACCATTTAATTATTAGAAGTAATCTAGGCAAGCAACACCTCCTCCTCCCCATTTCTAGCACTGCTCAAGTGCCTACACAGTCCTATTCTTTTCTAGCCATTATGGATGTATTAGGTAAAGGTACACTTCAGAAATAGGAAGCTATATTTAAGGAATCATGTCTCATTTCCTAGCTCTCTGTAGGTTTTCAAAGACAGCATTGCTTATATTTAGTAGCAGTTTTACCAAGAGAAGAGAAATACTTCTTTGAAGAGAGGTTGACTTTTCAAAATATTTTTCAAAATCATTTTCAGTCTTCAAATAATATAAAAACATGTTAAGAAGCCATAGCAGTAAGTGCCCTTGCAAAGGAGCAAACGATGGCTGGAAGGGGCTGAAGGCTAAGGCAGTTCAGAGAGTTAATTTGATATTAAATTCGCTTCTGTATTTGAAGTAGAGATGACCTGATTGAAGTGATTGCACCAATTCCTTTGCTAGTATGAATTTGCATTGTTGTACTGAATGTTAAGAGGCTATTGGTATCTGTGTACATGCTGGCACTTTTTCTCTAGGGATACCCTCCAGGGAGGCAGCCCAAATATTATATAAGATGCCTGTGTATCTCTAACAGAGAGAAATGCAGGCAGAAGCAGAAGACGGTCTAATTACTGGGCTCTGAGTTGAATCAGGTGTGACACTAGCATGAGCTTAACAAGAGGTTCCATCTGGTTCATGTAAGTGTGAAACCCTGGCTGATGGTTGCACATGCCTTTGAGTGCAGCCCCAAGAAGGTGAAACAAAGGTGACAGGGATGCTCAGGGATTGGAGGACTTGGATCTGCAATGGGCTGAGGGCCATAATATGAAGTGGAAAGAAAACCAAGTGAAAATGCTAAGGGCTCCGTGCAGCTTGTGGAGACACAGGCACAAGCTCATTGCTGCTTGTTTTTTGAAGTTGCGTACGAATAGCACAGTGATGTATGAATTTGGGCAGATCTGCATTTAAGAAAGACATAGAAATCATTTTTCTAGCCCTTATTTGGGTTTTTGTTTCATGTTGCCAAATATATTTCTCTCCTAACCTCAGCAATCCACCAAAGGCCATTTCACAAATACTACTTTAAGAAGCTCTTTCAGAGAAATGCCCATTACAATATTTTGCTTTTCACTTGTAAAAAATGAGAAAGGAAAGTGCTTGGTAGGATTCCTTCAGTATCATCAGTAGTGAGTCTGTGGATTGCAGTAGATACACACACACTACCATACACTAAATATCCTGTCTGTGACACATCAGGATTTGAAGCCTACACAGAAGATCTACTTAAGATTTCATTGCCTTATTATTATGAAATAAAATACTGAAAGCCCCCAATATGTATATATTTGGTCATAAATTCACATTTTTGAGCAAATATAAACTGTAGATATCCAGAGCTGGACATTAGTTGAGTTTGTCCCATTAGACCAAGCAAGAAGCAAGTTGCTAACAAATGGGTATTCAGGATTCAGTGATGCAGCCTTAATACAGCAGATTAGTGGCATTTCAGATTCTCTATAATAGCTAAGACATCCAGATGAGGCTGGGACGTATGACACAAGAACTAGGGAGACCCATGTCCCATTAGGGAAGCCAGTGTTATGCTGTGAGTACTACAGTGCACTGACCACAGCTGAGTCACAGCCACTGTGTTTGTTATGAAATTATCTGAAAGATCCCAGATTCCATTATAGCTTTGTTGATGAATTTTGATAAAAGAAACACTTGTTAGCATTTTTATTAGTGGTGCTGGTTTTGTCAGTGTTAGAGATGGCTGAATATGATGGGGTTTGTGTTCCAGGGAAATTCTTCCTGGTTGGCCAGAACTGAATTTGGCGATCTCTGAGAAATGGGATTTTTCCCATCCCAGTCACATAGATGTTTTCTGCAGGAGGGTGGGTTGGACACCTCTAAAGTTTCCTTCAAACTTATTTTTTTATGTGATTCTGAAGTGATAATGTCATGTGTATTGATATCATAACTGTTGAAGTTTTGTTATATGAAGCTACTGAATGATTGTCTACTTGAACACATACTTACAGTATTCCAGTCATGTAAATCACTGTTTGATGCCTGCTACATGAGCTTTCGAATGGCATGTTAAAGTAAAAAGATTCTCTCTTAGAGGCCAAGAGAATTATGTAGGCCAAGACAAGGTCAGGAAACACCTAGTATAAAGAACTGTATTCTAACACAGATAAGGATTTTATAAAAGGTAAATTGTGATGTTTAGCTTTTCATCACAGTTGAATTAAGGATGTTAGAATTATTTTGGCTATGTTGGAGGTTTACATTATTTTGACAGCTGGAACCGAATAGGGTTTTTTTTTCCCGCCAATAGTAAGAATAAAGTTTTTAAACAATGCACCACCTGGGTTTTTTTATGGGAAAAGAGTGCAGGCTTTGACACAAAGCAAACAGTATTAATTATAAAATAATGTTGTTATATTCCAGCCATGAAAGTCATGAAATTAACTTGCAACATCATAACTTGGGGATATAGTTCCTTCCTGAGGCTGCCAATGCAGTGATCTACCTTCCTGTTATCACTGCAAGACAGAAACAATTCTTTACTTAGAATAGTTAACACCTAATGCAGAGGGATGCACAAATCCTGAATTCTGATCATGTGAGAAAGTGATGATACTGGTATTCAGGAATATTCTCTGGAGTGGGTTTTTGTTACAGGCAGTATTTAATCATTTATAATACATGATTTCTTACACAATTTTTTTTTTTAAGCTGTGAAAGATAATTGTATCCCAAAGAAGAGACTTATCTCTCTTTATCTAGTCCTCTTTACTCTTCAAGCAAAATTATAATGTGGATTTCTGATGGCTGGTTTCAGGCAATAGATTATTTAAAATCCTAAATAGAGAAAGAGATTTTAATTTCATTACAAAAGCAGTCAGGGTAAACTAGTTGGGAGGGGGAAACCTCAATAAATGACATTTTTTTTCAAGGATAATTATCTTGGAGAATATCCAGGATAAGCAAAGAATTATTTACTGAGCAGATTGTTATTGGTTTGGGTGGTTTGGGGTTTTTTTGTTTGTTTTTTGCTTCATTTTTTTTAATTAAAAAACCTCTAGTATTAGATGTCTGTGAACATCTTTAAGAAAGACACCTATTCCTGTTAGCACAGAGTGAAACAACTTTCATGGGACAAAACCCCAAGCGACCCCCTTCATGCTCCCTAGCTGGGGGAAGCTGTATAAGCTGACAGCAAGCAGCCATCATTAACAGGTCAACTTCTTCGAGCTCTTGTTGCTCAGAAGGGCAAACCTCATGAGGTGTTGAACAGCTACTGCCAGAGGCTTTGTACCCTGCAACTCCTCATTACTCCACAAAATATCAACGTAAGAGAAAAACAGCGGAGAATTCCTAAAACAAGAGCATGGACAATTGTCTGGATACCATAGAAACTACCACTGCAAGGAAGAGCTTTCATTTCTTTGGCTTTGCCATTCAAATACTGAGAATGCAGAGACTTTGTAAAGAAGGAAAAAGGTGTGTTATTTTCACGTCATGTGATTGTCGGTTTGCTGCAGCTTTCATTTTCTTCCTGTGTAGGATCAGTTCTGTGCAATTAACTCTAATGTCCAAAACTTGTCTTTCCTTTATGATGCTGCATAATGAAATTTCGTATCGGAACCTTTCATAGTGTGTTCCTTCCTGTCACTGGTCTTCAGGCAGTCAGATGACTTGACCTTCATGGCTTTTCTAGTCACGTGAGGCAACGCAAGCCGTCCTGTTGGCAGCCTGTGGTGGCCATGAGCTCTGTACCTTCCTCTTCTCTGCTGAGTTGCAGTGTTTTTTGCATTAGATAGTAGGTGTGAGAAAGTGCCAGAGGATGTGATGCTAACCCTTGGTTCCTGGCACACAAGGTACCTTTAATAGAAATGTCTTACTCTGTATGCAATGGGATGACTAGCAAAGCCCCTCAACAGCCTGGTAGCTATATCCCTTAGCAAAAATCTGTTAATAGGGGTGCAGGGAAAAATGCCATCCAGACAGATGGGAATGACTCTAGGCTGCTGAAACACTGTTTGTGTGCAGTAAGTGTGTTTATTGAGGGAAGGATTCCCAGGCCAGACAGCTGTCCGCATTGTGCTCCCACACCTATGCTGAGAGGGACATGTTAGAATGCAGGGCACATTTCAATGTGACAAATAGCTTCCCAAAAAGAAACCACGGGCTTTTGCTTCAGGTCAGCAAACTCATGATTGGGTGGGGAAATCTGTTAGATGAGTCTTTAATTTGCTGGTAGAAAGAACTCCCATATATATCACAGTCTTGTTATGCTTTGCATTGCCTGTTGCCTGATTTCCTCATGCTATGTGAATTAGCTTAGTCAGTGTTGGATGAGGGGTCACCAAGGAATACTTTTGAGCTGCAGTTGGTGGCTTTCTAGCTAAAACCCTTCAGCAGTGGAGTTAATATGCAGTTCCTATATCAGGATGGTGAGGGGAGATGGACTGATCAACTCGTGAAACATCTCAGATCTTGTTCTTTCAACGGCTTGTTGTAATTTTCACAACATGCAGAATTTTTTTTAAGCCAATATCCTGAGCTAATTTTGAAAGGAAAGTTCTGCCTTTCTAGATTTCCTCCCACATTTCATTTAAATAAGTTATTCTTCACCTTTTGTTCCAGGCTGCCGTGCTCTGTTAAATGCTACTTCAGAAATTACTGCCTTTTACTGATGGGTGAAATAATCTCTGTGCAAAGTCTGGAAATTATTTTCAGTCAGGGAGGTATTTTAAGCTTCTTTGAAGTGAGAAGTGTAGGATAAGGGGGATAGGCAGTGCGTGGGACTATGAAGTATGTATGATGCATTCTTTATTGGCTTCTGATATTTGGTGCTTTATGGGGTTTTGAGCATGTCACTTAATTTCTTATTATTACCATTTTTTTCAGGAAAGATGTCACATTATTTTGCCACAACACCTGGAAGAGGTTGAATGGAACAAATATGGTCATGGAATCACAAACCTATTTTTTATTAGCTCAGTGAGACAGGCATGGGCGGTTCCCTGTGTGATCTTCCTTTGAATGCATGTCTTCTCAGATAAATCTAGCAGGTTAAATTGGAGTAATGGGCATGCTACATTAACATTCCTCTCAGACACCAAGATGTCTTGCTGTTGTGCTGAATGCTGCTTTTTTTGCTTTGAGTCCTGCACCAGACAGACAAGTAGATGTGAAAAGCATGTTGCTGTTCATGATGGTCAGACAGTTGCATGTCTTTCAAAAGGATCTACTGATGCAAACATCTAATTCACCAAATTATGAGTGTATGTGCTTCCATTTCCATATTAATCAGCTGGACTTTGCACCTTACTTTAATGAATGATTAATTTTTATTTGCTCACCTGTCTATCTCTTCTGTGGCAATAAAGGGATGTAGGTGCCTATGTCCAGAAGAGTGTTTGCTGCCCCATGGGTCAAAGTAGATGTTCTGACACCCGCATCTGTTCAGGCTGGGAATGAGGGCTGCCATCTGTTTTTCTCTGCCATTTAGAAGACCATGTAGCTTCAGGACTTACATTAAGAGTGACAGAAACACTGATTTCCTAGCACTGCTCATTTCTGCTATGTCTGTTTTGTGAAAATCCTGACTTGAGGACTGCTCACAGGGGAAGGAGGAAAGGGAGGGCCACAATCTGTGTGAAATCACTGGGGTCTCAGTGGGTCTTATGCAGTAATGGCACAGATCTGTATGTTGCTGTGCTCAGTCACTGCTAGCTGAGATATCATGGCTGTATCAGACTGCTCATGTGTTTCAGGGATGGCAGTCATAACCCAGGGATTTATACATCTATGCTCATGAAAAGTAATTCTGCAGTGTGTTTCATCTGCAGCTCTTGTATTCTTAACTCTAATGCTGAGTGAAACACAATGGCTTTGGAACAATACAATTCACATGTCCCTGCAAAATCTACACTGTATTTTCTCTGACTTTGGTGTCCAACTCCTTAGCTGGTCCAGACACATGCTAAAAGAAATGCACAAAATTGGTTCCCTTGATAAAGCTGATGTTCACAAAGTCTTAATAAAATTAAAATGTAATGTCGCTATTTCCTTAATGCTCCTGTAACCTGTATGTCTTTAATCATCTGTACTGTTTACCGCCAGTTCAGTTATCAGGTACAATAAATGAGCCTACTGCTTTAATGTTTGTTATTGGCCTACTTTCAAAATCCCTTATAGATGCAAGTTGTATATAATTTAAATAAGAAATGCTGTATGTAGTCATCACCATTGTTACCCAGAGGAAGGGAATGCCATTTCCTTTGTTTAACCTATCAGCCTGTATCCCCTGGGTACATTTCTTACAGTTAAAACCAATAGTGTTCCAGTTTGTAGGTTGCTATTCCTCATTAGCTTTTCAAGTATGTCATAGTGCTGTGCTCTCCAGTCTTGCTCAAAGTAGTCTTACTACTAGTGTCAGTCTTAGCCAGAATGAGTATCAGAAAAGTTTGGAGATTTGAATCATGTGTCAGTGGCACTTTTGCAGTAAAATGGGCCAGTAGAAAAGCCAGGACTTTCTTTTTTGTGTTCCTTTGAGTATTGTTACATGTTTGTCTTGAAACAGAGGCTCCTTCTAATACAGTGCAACTTCTTCTGTTTGATCCTGCTGCAAATATCTTGCTGCTTCTCTTACTCTCCACTCCTGTCATCTCTGTGTCTGTTTTGTTTTGGGGCCTTGATTCTGTGTTTTAAGGCTTGACAACTTATAACCACACAGTTTATTATAACAGCCTGTAGAAAGGGCCTTCTTGATTCATGTGTATCAAAGTGCATGACTAAACCCTCACTGTATATTTTGCTGGTGTCTGGTATTAAACTTCTTTATCCTTTAGTCACACATTAAAAAGTGATGCATTTATTTTCATAACTGAATTCAGCATCCTAGCACTACACTTTGTAGAAAGAAAGAGAACGGAGAAAGGCAAACACTTCTATTGACTTGCTGTGATGTGTGATCTGCTACTCAAGGGAATTTAGAACTTTTTGTTTAGAAGAGGAATGTTTAGATGGATGGAAAGAGGATCGCTAAAAGCAAAAAATGCAGCTACTTGCTACTCATTTCAAATCTTTGTCCAGCCTGGTATGTAGCTTAGAGAAAAAGAGCTCTTGCTTTTCATGTATTAAGTTCACTTCACATGCAGGCACATTATATTCTTACGCTAGTTGCAAGCATTTTTCTTAATGTAATTTTAGGACTTTGTAGTTTATTTTGGCAGGGTAGCTACTTCCACGTTTTTTATTAGTTCTTGGCTTTTATCATTTTAATTTTCTACTTGTTATGGGTTTGTGTGACTCAGCGGTTTTTTTTGTTAGCGGGAGAGGGGGCCGCAGAGGTGGCTCCTGTGAGAAGCTGCTAGTAGCTCCCCCGGCTCCCAGTCAGACCCGCTTCTGACCTAGGCTGAGCCCATTAGTGACGGTGGGAGCGCCTCTG
>VYZV01046885.1:0-10936 GCA_013401275.1 Pandion haliaetus | reverse complement strand
ACTAACTTTAACTGGTGTAAACTGACTGACAGCATCTTCCTTTTATCACCAGGTCAGAGCATGCACATAAGCAGTTACTACGGAGCAGCTCATGCATTGCAAATTAACACCTCTGTTTAAATATCAGTAATTTATTCACATGCTCATTCCCTTAATCTCAGCCAGAGAATTGCATCAGACTGCAACAGCCATAGAAAGACAAAAATTAGTTACAAGCTAGCCACATCCATATATATGATTTACAATATTTTTAAATAATCTTTTGACACCCAAGTCATCAATATTTACAAAACAGAAATTATATATTGCTAAAGGGATTATTAAAAATAAAATCGACTAGTATTTGAACCATTCCACCATCGTTCAGCTTTCTACGCACAAAATACATATTGGGGAATGGTGGTAACTACACAGGCTTTTATACTAGAGCAATGCCTATAGAGTGTAGCTAAAATGGAAGAAAGCCACCTTTTTGGTAAGAATTCTGTATTAAGTACATACACCTGCAAACTAGAAGCAACAGCATTTTAACATATGCAATTTATTCTCCTCTCTGAATGCAGCCAGTGGCTCTTCAGCTGACAGACACCAGTATAAAGCCATGGCTTTGTTCCCAGTAAATTCATCTGTCTCACACAGCAAAGGAGAAAGTAACATTGGGATTATGCATGAGAAACAAGTACGGAAACTTAGCTGGATTGACCAAGAAAGGAAAAATAGCCCAGACATATGGGATGGTGTAGGAAAAGGCACAGATTCTCCTGTAGGAGCATGGGACTGCCAGAATGGCTAAGCATAAACAGCCGTCTGAGAGCAAGAAACAAGTCTGAGAATGAAAGGCAAAATGGGATGGGTAGGAGGAACAAGCCTGATAATACTGAGTTGAAAATGAAGGGATTTGATTTTTTTAAAAGGAAAATATAATCCAGCTCTTAGTCTCAAGGAAGAGGGTAGTAGAGATTATCAGGCTAGAAAGACTAAGTTCGGAGTATGTTTCATGGATTTCATGGTTGTGCTCTGTCCTTCAAAGAATCCAGAGAAGAGAAGTTTATAGTGCAAGATGCTAAAAATATTTCTAGATACTAACACAGCAATGCAGATCACATTAACATACAGCTTTGTAAGGAATGGTATATAAATTAGAACTATTTGCAAAGGACTGGAAATAATAAGCTCATATAGAATGATAAATGTGTGTTATTAATGTTCTGTTGTCTTAATTGCAAGGCTTTTGTTCTCTGTTACAGAATGAGAATATTCCCTGCAAAACAATTATTCTCCTGATTGTTGGTTAGATTAGCATTTGCCACAGGTCTTTATGCTTCACAAAATATTTTTGCTTTCATAAAGAAACCATGAAAGGCAGGCAGATAGCAGAGTTAAAGAAAACAGATCATGTTTGCTCTGTCTTTCTGCTTTTATTATATAGTTGGTCATACGTGGATGGGAGCACTTCCCACGTAAGGAAGCTCACATGCTCTGTTCAGCATTTGAAACGTGGGTATTTTGTGTGCCATTCCAGAAAAAAAAGACATCTTAAGTAAGCCAAATATGGAAGCATTTTATTTGAGCCTTTCCCTTAGTTTCTGACATCTTTTGACCAAACCTGAAATCTTCTTATTTGTTCACACACTGCCTACTGATAGTGTAATATAAACATCATGGAACTGAAAATACAAGTAAATAAACGTTTCTTTAAAGATGCTTATGACTCAGCAGGTCACTGTTTTCCAGTCACTATTATGAGTCAGAACTAAGTCTGTGAAATGGTGTTAGAAAGTACAAGACAATCTTTCATCTGCAATGCAAGAATCATAGTCCTGATTGTTCTTGTAATTAAAGATGCCCAGGCTGTTTTTGAAATACGAACATGTCCCAGGCAAACTCCCAGTCTGGTACTTTCTGCCTATCTCAACTCACTCCTGCAATTTCATTTGGATATAGAATACTATAGGTTCTGTCCTGAACAGAGAGGTGTGGCTGTGTGCGGCTAAATGGCTGCTGCTTTGATTAACATTTAGAAGCTGCTTTAAGATCCTTTTGTGAAATGGACAACAGAAGTACAAAGGACAGGTACCAAACTTTTACACAGAAGAACCAGATCAGAACAAGCACAGCACTCACGGAGATAGAGAGACAAATTGAGAAAATCACACTGTGATGTTTATAGGAAGGCAACAAATGCAAATGAAATCTTCCAGCATTATTGACAGTAACACCCAGGTTACAGTATGTGTGCTTATCATGTCTTATTGCTGATCGAGATTATCGTTAGTGTTTATTCAATCAATATCAGCATGTCTGAGGGGACTGAAAAGGCACTAATAAGGACACACACTGTTTAGTGTAAACACAGAGCTGATTACGGTGACACCCACTTGATTTGGCAACTAAGATTTAAATGGACTATTTTCAAGATGCTGGCAGTGGCATATACGATTCACCTGACAATGAGGGAAACAGACAGTACCTTCTCCTGTGTTCTCCGTTATTCTTATAATGACAATCTTGGGACGCACCATGGGTCTGGCTCAGCTTCTGGCAGACTCCCAAGCCGCTGTAAACACTGGAAATATTTAGTTTAACTACACACAGCAGAACAGAATGGAGGCACAAGCCACGTAAATTACCCAGATATTCCTCTCTTACTAGGTATTCCCAGGCTGCCAAACTGTGTAACCTAAAAGACTGCAACCCACAAAGGATTTGACACAGAGAGTATGTGCCACAGGACAACAAAGCACAGATGCTCAGAAGTTGGCTCCAAGGATCTCAGTTGGATACTGAATGTAAACTATATTATGGCAATCATATTGCATATAGTACATAACCTACTTCAGAATTTGCTCAGAAAGCAGAACCGTATGCACGTTGTGCAGTGCAGACATCCTTTGAGAATAAATATTCACATTGTTATTGTTTAAAAGATTAATGATCATATAGGACCCCAAGAACGCCCTTACAGAAACAATCTGTCAGACTATACGGTCATATATGTACTTGCCTTTTTAAGTGAGGAAAGAAACAATCTTGCCTCAATAGAGTTTATATTCTGACAGCAGTGTCAGCTATATCACTTGGGACTTTGTCTAAAAAAGGACTTGAAGGCATAAAATTGAAATCAGGAGAAATTTTGGTACAGAAACCCAGAGCTGCAATCCTGAGTTGTGAACCTCAGCTGCCACTTGTATCCCGTTCATTCAGCATTTTGTGGCTGTAAAGCTGACTAGAGACTAGCAAGTTCTGCTTTGGCACCCACACAGAATTGCCTGAGTTTTGACAGAGCTGAACAGCTTGGCTCTTAACCCAGTCAGGCAAAAGGAGACTTGGCATTGCTGATGACAAAGAAAATAGTTTTTGGAGAACAAAATGCATTTTTTGATTTGCTGAAATAGACTATTTCTAATAATTAGCAGACGTACAAAATGGTTTGACCATTGCATTTAAGACCGTGGCTTTTCTATGCACACAAGGGTACCAGACATCACATCTTATGCTAAAGTAGCCCAGGATGACATTATGTCTGTATTACAATGTATCTCTAGCCACTTCCTGGAACACATTGGTACAGTACACAAAATCTAAGTGTTTGTGCATACATATATTTCTGCAGATACAGGAACTTAGAAAGCAAACCCAAAACTGTCAGTAACAACGTACTCAAACTTTGTCACTGTTTTCTCACCTTTCAGGAGCTCATTGGAGACAATCGTCTCTGCGTCTGACAGTGCTAAATATCTGCAGTTTCTGTGGAAGTCCAGTATAGCTGAGAATGCCTGACAATTTGGCAAATTATATCACAGGAGTTTTAGACTGGGTGTCAACAGAATAATATTGGGAAGACTGACATTTACTGTTTCCTTAGAACTTTGTCACAGAGCAGTATCTCTTGTCTGACTCTGAATTCTGTAGATAAATGTAAAAGCAAACAAAGAAAAATAAATCACTTTATCATCATCCATGGGCAAGTCTGGAAGCTGATACCTGGCAATCCTTTTGAAGTCAATGACAAAATTTATTCACTTTAACAGTGCAAGAGTTATTTAAAGAAAAAAAAAAAAAAAAGAGAAAAACCACACACAAAAAAGTTATTTGACTTAACTGTTCTTCTCTGAGATGTAGCATTCAGATGAACATGATTCTATAAGCATGCATACAGTCAAAAACTGAAAGGCAGCTACTGAGGTCTTTGACAAGGCACACAAGCACCTTGAAGTAAATGAGTCCTATTACCATAAAGAAAAAATGCACATCATACAGCATCATCTCCTCTCAACCTCCACCTCCCTGGAAATCCATCAAGTGTTCTGAGGGAGAGGCACTAGGAAAAAGGGCAGAGAAGGTAGGTATGAACAACAAATTTTGAGCAAGAACTGTTATATTTGTTTCTCCCTCAAGCGTTTTCACATATACACCCTCACTATTGTTAAACAGTACTATAGACTAAATGGCACTCTGACTAACCACACTAACCACATTGGCTGAATAAAGCCAGGAAGAATTGCTCTCCCAGAAGCAGCAAAGGGGACAGAGTAAAAAAAGTTCTTCCAAAGCCAGGTAAGAACCTGAGGAGGCAGCAGGCTCAGGTGATCCCTGCTCCACCTGCACCCAGGGGCATCTGCAGGTTCTAAGAAGGGAAGGGATTCTTCCTTCCCAAGTGCTTGGCTGCGTACATACAAATATGCACAGTGTGGCTCTACGTATGAACATAAAATAAACCTTCTTTAAGGAGTTGTTTGATAAACTACCAACATTTCAACAAAACTGTTGTAGAAAAAGTACGAATTAAAGTATTCCAAAGTCTTTAGATGGGTTTAGCTAATAAACACACTTATGTTTATGCATCAGTTATTATTTCTCTTATGCTTGTTTAATCTCAGTGCTGGAAATGTATACTTTTTGTTGCATAATAATGACTCCCTGGCTTACCAGCAATAGTGAAGAATACCAGAAAATAGGAGATACAAGAACTGTAGTTTTTAGGAAAAAAAAAATCTGGCTGATTTAACTGATGGGCAAGAAAGGCTGTGGAAAATATATAGAGAGCAAATGCCATTCACTTGTATTATAGTCATATAATGCCAGAGCAGATGCATGATCTTTGTCATCTCCTTTCTTTCTCACAGCAGACAGAAAACACACAGAGGAATATTTTTTATTAGCAAAGTGTTGTTTGAAAGGTACTCCCAGAGTCACATTCTTAAAAAAAACCCCAAACACATGGCAGTAAAATCCAAATACTTGTTTTCTCTTTATTCATGGTAAAATACTTTTATAGACGTACAAGGTACAGATGTAGGTGTCTAACGTATCAAATATGTGATAAGTAGTTTTATATTGTAATAGCTAAAACTTTCATATTGTTAATGTAAAGATGAACGTACTATTTAACTGGAAGAAGCAATCATTATGCATGTATCACTAGGGCTATTTACTATTTGTTATCGGTGGTCCAACATTTCCAAGCATGTTGGAAGGAATATTTGGACAGTGCATTCAACAATTTTAAAGATTGTGCCAGTATTGTTTACAGGCTCCAGACAGAAGTGTTATTTCTAATAATTTAGGGCACTGTCCTCAAAATGCTCTTTTCTAACTGTTGTGCCTCATGCCTCTCTCAAATGCACACACGTATCCCATTTTCCAACCTCTTTTAAACCTGGCTGTTCCAATCCTTATCCCACCATCCACTCCACTTTTGCTGTTCTCAAGAACACCTTTGCCCCCCAAACACTAGCAACGGCACTCCACTCTACATCCCTCCTCCTCTTTTCTTCATTGCCTACAGGTAAATATTACATTATTCACAGGATTACAGGCAATGAAATAACTTCCTGAGGTAAAGAGAGTATAAAAGAAGAGAAGGGAGAGGATATACAGCAGCTGGGTGACATTTCCCTTGGTGCCTCTGTTCTATCTATTACATGTCACAAGGGAGCCTGTGAAAATGACTGATTTATGGCAAAGCTATAAGTCATGTTATGTGTCAAAGGTAGAGCTGCCTTCTCTTTCTTCCCAGCGTGGCTTTCCTACATTCTCAGTACTTCCCCCAAATGGTGTCAGAGTTGCTGGGACTCCTCCTGGTTCTGTTCTTCTGCTTACCTGCAGAGGCACTGCAGGCATTGAGGAGGCCAGGAGTAAGGCAATGACCAACTTTGTTATCACTTTGGACTCAGTTGAGAGTAGAAAATAAGCCAGGCAGAAGCAGTAAGAGGGATGAGTGATCTGACTGAGATGCACTGATGCAGAGAGAGGGAAAGGCACACTGAATTTGATAGCAGTAAGGATAAGAAGCTGGTGTCGAGGCTGAAGAGAGGGACAGTGCTATAAGGAACAGAGAAAACAACCATAGCTGCTGCGTCTTGGTTAGAGAGCTTCATCTTGACTGCAGTAAATCTTTTGGTTAAAATCTAACACAGAAAACCAGGTGCTTAAGAAAAATGACTGAAAAAGTGCTATCAGAAATACCTGAACTTGCTGATTTGTACATGCAAACCAAGTAGTTTCTTACAGACCAGACTACAACATGTTCTTACAAAAATATCAAATGGGCCTTCAGGATCTTGCAAATGGTGGAACCACCTCTGTGGCAAAAAAAATGGACACAATCCTCAGTCTTCTCCCCTGTAAAAGGAAGCCACAGCTTAACTTGAGACTGTCATCATTCTCTTAAATCTCTGCAACTCCAGATTAGCAGGCATCCTCAGAAGGGTCAACTCACCCAAACCACTTTTTCATGTGCTGAGCTCAACCCAAAACACCAAATCCAAAATACAATGTAAAATATTCTGTCATTTAACTGCCAAAGTCAAGATCATTTCTACCATGTTATGTAAATCTTTTTATTAATATGCATAACTCCATCTTAAACATTTAGAGACATTTACTCTTTTCATAACTTAAACTCATCTTCTCCCATTCCCAGTCTTTCTGTCCAACAACTGTGGTTCAACAGAAGCAAAGTGTCACTCATATTTCTGGGTTAGTGGTGCACCAGAAAAGAAACAACTCCTGCTCGTACAGCTTGGGCTTCTCTCCTTCACAGCAACTCACATAGAAGGAATTCTGCTCAACTTGTCACACCAATGGCAGGCCCAGCTCAAGGTATGATGATGAACAGTGAAAATCCCACTATTTTGGCTAACGTGAACAAAAAAGATGGTTTGAACATACATCATTACCTGTTGAACTAATGTTTGTCTGTGCACATAGGCATACGAGTATATATGTGTGTGCCTGTATGTAATCATACATATTTCACCCTCCCCAGCCTTTTCCTCTCCCACATTCCTGCACACGTAACGTTGAAAAGGAGAAAAACCTTCTGTGTATTTTTATTGGCTTGTCAATCTGCTACATTTTTTTTTTCTTCCAAAACTGGAATGTCATGTAGCATGTCAGTCTTTCTGCTTTCCCCTTCACCGGAATTAAGCACACTGCATGACTCCAGAGAAAGCTACCAGGGAAAAAAACAAGGCAATTTCTTTCCAATATTTAGATTTGATACAAGAGGCACCGTAGACTGTGTATCTTAACAAATCATTAGAAGCTCTTTTTTCATTCAAACCTTTACTGTGGCTTGCATGACATCATAGAACCATGCCAAGGACTGAATATCTAAGGCTATCAGATGCCAGTCTCAAAAGATTTCTCTATTTTGAGAGAATAGACATTGTTTCTTCTGGCCAAATACTAATCACCTTTCTTGGTCAGTCATGGTATCAGGCCCCATCAGCATGAGGAAACATCACTTCACTTCCACCTGCACATTCAGCAGAGCAGCCCCTTCACAGCACTGTGCCATGTCTCAGACCAACATGCAGCCACACCCTACCATACTATGACAGGTCAGTGAAAGCTGAGGTTCCTCAGTACCGTGAGCAAATCTTCCAAAGGCAGATGGAGAATACAGTGGACAATTACACCACCAGTCAGTTCTCATCAGCTCACCTATGAAACCACAAGAAAAGCCTGGGAACCTTTAGAAAACCTGAAAGCAGTAACAACTTTTTGTAGCTTTTGGGACACAAGGAGCCATGCTACAAGGGAAGTTATGGGAACTGCAGGACATCATGGACATCATGGAGTCAAGTACTGGTGGATTAAAGTATCTGGAGATGAAACCAGGCAAATCCTCTCTCCCCTCACCATGTTTTTCAGTGGAACAATTCCAGCATTTAATGGTTTATGGCTCTGTGAAGAAAGAGATCACTATCAAGTCCAACAAAGTTTAAATCTAATATCTCCCATCTTCTGTCCTCTATTAAAACACATATAGAGAAAAAGATACACAGCCTTACTTAGTTGAGTACAAACGAGAAGAATGCTTATGAACCTGGGAATCAAAAACCAAAGCATCCATGAACAGGCTTAAAAATGAATCCTTAAAAACTGTCTTTAAAACTGTCCCTTGAGGATATGGTGGCCACAAAAATGTTGTAGCCTGAACTTTAGGAGCCAAGGTTTGTCAATACCTCTTTAAACAAACCAGCAGGCAATGTTTATTGTGATGCTCACTCTCCATTCAAAATTTTATCCTTCGCTACCAATCTTCCTTCCACCCCCTTCCCTCCTCTCCCTGCCCACCCTCAAAAGCATTATGGTTAAAACGGATGAAAAAATACACTAACTAAAAAAGTTCCTACAAACTGGGAACTGACATGACTATTTGTCTAAGTGTGAGCATTCATAGCTCAGTTTCAAAACCTATTCAAACCTGGATAGCCTTTTGTGGGGACAAATGAGGCTGCTGCCAGTTTTTACCAAGTTATAAAATTTTCAGCATCACAATAAATTGTGAGACAAGAAGGAGAGAAATTCAATTTAACAAGGAACTCGTAACTTTTCATTGAAGGAGTGCTCAATTGTGGGACATGGAAGAAAGAGTGAGAGGTACAGTGCGCATCAATATCTTATCCCTTTCTTTCTGGGTTGTCCTTGGAGGCTTGTCCATAATTTACTTTCCCAGGGGAAATTTAGCACAAGTGTAGCAATTTTTCCTTTCATCCTGCTGACAGACTAAGCTAGCCTCACAAAAAAAGGGGGATAAAAAAGAAAAAGAAAGGAAAGATCCATAGATATTATTTACACTGCAAGTCATGTATTATTTTTACCTTCAGATGTTCATATTTTGATAGTAGTACTAACTGCACAGACACACACGCACACACACCAGGGCAGCATGATCAATGGTAGGGGTCAATAATCCCATTTCAGAAGCAGTCCTACTGCAGACTGAAATGAAACAGAGTAAAGTCTAAAGTAATGAAATGTGACAGAGCCACATTCACTGCCATCCTCCAACTATGGAGAGAAATACATTTCTACATAAGGCAATCCTAACTGGCAAGTCAGATCTAGTCATATAATAAAAAAGGCTACACATAAGTAATGGATGACTCTCATACTTAGAATTTGCCTTCTTCAATTAACTATAATATGATCTCACATAGTTTGATTTTTGTTAGAGTATGAATGACTAACCTTCAGGTTTCCTTGCAAGCAAATGGCCTGTCTCATTAGTTCACTACATTAATCAAATCTTTTATTCCCTCTTTATATTTGTTGTATTGCCAGTGATATTATAGCTACTTCAATTGGTTAAATCAAGAGATGATCTATAAACAGTCACAATGCATTTAGTATCATAATTGTCAATGCATATCATTATATTGGACAGGGCTGGTGACAGCTAGCAAATCTGTCTTTGATCTATGAGCAATCATAGACCTCTGTGAAGCTGCCCTTCATTCAATATAAGCATCAAAAGCAATAGTACTGCATTATAAAGTGTGATCACTGAAACAATGGAAGCCACCATCCAAAGCACTGAGCAGATTCAAAGGCTAGGAATAAGCTGAGCTCCATGAGCTGAGGGGTTTCCCTGTGGCAAGCTGTAGATATAAGTGTAAGGACATTCATTTTGTGGAGCTTTGCATCTCTGTATCAGAGAAGCTTACAGGAATACGAAAACCAGCAGAGCAGACATTAAGGAAATATACTCCTGAAAGGAAGCTGCACATACAGGGGTCTTTTTCTTGTCCTCTCTTCAGCTTTTCCCTATTTCACAAATAAAGTTCTATATTCTCTTATGTTTAAGATGCAATTTTTTGTGTATCGCTGTATTAGTAGTTTACTTATCCTAATCCAGCCTTTCTGTCCAACCTTTCCTTTTCCTCACTTCTGCTTCTGGAAAGCTAATTTCCATTTCTATAAAATTAAAAATCTCAGTACAGACGAGAAATGCAACTGATTTCTGCAGAAATAATTTCATGAAGCTTTTGACTGACTTCAAAATGTCACTAGGATTTAAAAACTGGTAATTCCATAAATTCAATAAAGCATATGTTCAATGCATGAAGAGCTAATTAAAGGAAATTCCCCAGAACTAGTAATTAAAGAATTAACATGTAATGCAGATGTTTTTGATGGAAAGCCACAAAAATAGGTATTACCCTAACACTGTCCAATCGTTTAATGGAGGATCTAGAAGAAAAGGTGGATGTACTGCAGCTGTCATCTATGGACAAGACAGCCAGCCAGAGAGTTGAATGTTGATGAGAGACAGGTTAATCACAGAAGCAGGGTCACTATGTTATTTGGGCCAGTTCAAACTCTGCATGATTTAGATGCAAGGAAATATGAAATTATACATTTACAAATGAAAACACAGACTACACCTACAGAACAAGGACTGATATAGCAATGGAAAGGAACTATCCATCTGGTAGGGATAAAAGTAAAAGAATCAAAATGAGTATGTATAAGATGAGATGCAAACGTCAAGAGACATGAAGGGTAATCAAAATCACTTTATAGATAATCCAGTAAGAGGGATAACAAGGAAAAGGGTAGTCCACTCCTTAAGAAAGGAGTGGAACATGATGGATGATGCGAAAAAGACTAATTGTCCTGGTTTCAGCTGGTATAGAGTTAA